>JASAND010010062.1:0-45316 GCA_030248195.1 Trissonchulus latispiculum
ACATTGTAATCTTTACTGAAGCATGCTTCTAAAAGGTAGAAATATGTGTATCATAACTCAACCGAGCTTGAAGGACAAAAAAGAATGGAAGTAGTATAAATAATGTTTTGCGTTATCTGGATAATTCTACGCAGTGTAGTTTGTCTTATTCAGCGAACTGTTGAAATGATATATGGAATAAAAAATTAGCAAGCAATGAAGTGAGCATATCTGGGAATTTGTAAATTCTTTTTTGTAGCGGGATCTAACTTATATTATACAACTATCAAATTTTGTTGTACTTCTGTAGAGACTACGTAATATATACTTGACGATTATATATAAAAACTCAGATTTGCAGGACTAGTGAAGAATGAACTGTTTTTAGAAGATAGGCTCTAACTGATTTTGGATTCGTTTATTTTGTTTGTTATCTTCATTTGTTTTAGGCCGAAAATTAACCTTTAAATAAAGCGTTCAGTACATTTTAATTAAATACAAAATAAGGCGATTTTGTCTATCTGTAATGGATAGCAAAATGTGTAGAATAAAATGTTCAGTGCAAATAGAGATGATGTTTCTAGTGATTGACGCCAAGCTTTATTTGTTATTTAGGGACTATGTGTTTATTTAGAATTTAAAATTAACAACAAAACTTTTATTGTAGTATAAATATGTGTGTATATATATACACATGTATATATATATATAGCTTTAGCAGGAACGGTTTGCTGGCGTTGTAAAAAAAGAGAATGTAATGGAAGGAAAGCAGTCTTGCTTGCTGTTGATTAAGTATATGCTGTCTCCGGAAGAAAGCCCTATTTAATGCGTAGTGAGCTAGCTGACTTTGAGTTGAGCTTGCATAGTAGGAAGTTAAAAGAATTGTTTGTACAGAGATTGGGACTTGAAAAAACAAGTTTCTTGCAACATAGTGTGCATATCACTGTAATGCAACTAAGCTTGAGCGTCGGCCCGGTGCCTGGCGCCGTTCCTTTAAAAGCTTATGGTCTAAACAATCGCGCTCTGAGTATGGGGGTTTTTCTGTTCTCCTAAATGTTTACGCATTAAAAGTTGCATGGAACGCAGTGTGCCAACGTGTACTGTAGTACGCCCAAGCCAATATTACAGAAAACATTTTGTGTACAAGCTTCTTGTGCTAAAAAACATGAATTTGCAGAAGTCTGGATTGGTATTAAAGTGGATGACGTAGTGATGGTTGGGGAGGATTTTTCGAAAGCCCTATAACTCTACTACAATTCTTTTTTACTGATGAGTCCTTCTTTTCCAGTCTTTCCAACCTTCCGTGTTTGCGGTGATACGAAATACTCGAAGTTACGTCATAATTTCTAGAGTGCTTCTGAAGAACTTTGTTAAACAGTCAGTGCAAAAAGTCGCAATTTTTCTTAGAATATTTTGTTAGGAAAAAGCTGGGGATAAGTGTGCGTGTGACACGTTGACTGAATACAAATTATGAACTCGAATCTGTGTACTTAACAACAAGGAAATAAGTGCCCCATCGTGGCAGTGCATCCTGGATTGATTGGAAGGGTGTATTCCTACAGTTCTGGAAATTTAGTCGGTTTGCAGTAAAATTATAAATGGGAAAATGTAGATTTTTATGTAATTCTTGAATATTTCTGATTGTTTAGATAGCTTGTCTCAGTGAGGAACGATATTCTGCCTTTGTGGAAGAATGCTGCGCTCTCAGTCAGCACCTGTTGCAGTTCATTACTCATCTTACTGCGCTGATAAACGGTCCTAAGAAGTCTGATTCCTATTCCAGCATTGAAACTGTTCTAAGGTGTTGGCATTCCTGCTTGCAGAAGGGGAAATGGTCTCTTGAAAAGGTTTCACAAGCAGAACTTGTTTTTCGATAGCCTCCACTCCTTTTGGCTCTAAACAGTAAAGAAAGGAAAAATTGTCGTCTTAAACTGTTGGTATTTCTTTTGAACACGTAACATTGGATGTACATGTACAGTGGCACACAATATAGCTGATTGATTTTAGGTTCTAAAACTGTTACTAAAGTGTTCAACGACGTACGATGAGCTTATTTAACTTCCTAACTGCTTCTGCATGTTTTCAGGAGTGGAAGATTAGATCAGCTCATTTATTTCTCTAGAAAACAGTGTGCGGGTCTGGGTTTATTTTAGGCAAAAATAAGTGGGGGGAGTGGGGGGGCGCCCCCCACTAGTGGGGGACAGGTTGAAAAGTGGGGGGGGGGGATAATACTGCTATAGCTATGCTTAAAAGTGTTCAAAAATCAAGTTTTAGCACCTTAAAGGTCGATTTTTGATCAAAAAAATTTTGAAAATTTTGGCCACAAATCCTAAAAATTTGGCAATTTCTGGGCACCTTAGGGTGAGTGGAGGGGGAAGCCCAAATATGTGGGGGTGGGGCCGACGGGGGGGGGGGAGGTGATCGATTGAGGGGCCAAAAAGTTGGGGGGGGGGGGGGGCCCCCGCCCCCCCCCGTAAAACAAACCCAGCGGGTTGTGTCATTCTGGGCACTCAGTGTCCTACTATTTCACATCTTCAGGGACGGAACCAAACGGAGGACACTTTACTATAGATTGATTTATTTTTAAGGCTTTGTTTATTTTTTCTAGCTTTTCTCAATTTTGCCACCAGGAAATTGTTTGACGGTGATTGGGTTCTTGTTGAATAACGATGATTTCATGATAAAGTCTCATGGCTTCGATCTGCTCAATAAGAAACTGCAGCAAAGTTCATCAGAATTTACAGCGGACATGGTTAATACAGATTTTTGTTTTTCTTTTTATTCAGATATAAGTATAGTATTTTTATTTTATTTTTATTCAGCAGGAGCAGGGGATTTCTACCTTAAGGTGCTGGTTTCCTTTCGGGTATTTTTGAGTCATACGGCTTTAATCCTTTACATAAATAGCTAATACCTAGCGGAGGGACGTTTTTATTGGTTTGAGCTAAAACGTTTCGAGTAACAAGAAGCTCAACGCGACGTTGCGAAATTTCGTGTTACCGTGCATTTGGTCGATTTTCTCGAACTTTAAGACCTGTTGAGGCAAATCCCAAAAAACGTCCATCGACGACAAACGACAAACGACCGACCGACATTCGTATCATTGCACAAAAGAACTTCTTTCCGATTCTACAGTTTTGAGAAATCGATGTTCAAAATTTTTTGGTCTATATTTAACCGTTATGACAGAAAAGTTTTGCTATTTTTCTGCTAATTTTGCTGCTATAGTTTCGTACGCTCATGTGAATGTCCTGACAATATACGCTCATGTGAATGTCCTGATAATAAGCTTTAAAACGATGTATAAAGCTCTTCCAACTCCGAAAATTGCTAAAGTTAAGTCACCACAAAAGCAATGCGCAAAAGGATACCACCACTGCGAAATGTCTATTTTCAGCCAAGGTGACCATTTTTGAGTTATTGTTAACCTTGCAGAATACGCTAAAACACTTAGGTATACCATTTTTGGCTCTGTTTAACTAAAAAATCCCACCCTGACATTATTTTCCTCACTGTCAGAGCATGGGGAACAAATCATTGAAGATAAAATACCACGAGTGGCGATATATAACTATTTTATGTAGATACTCTTACCGTTGACTGGTAAGGTTTGTTATTGGATCACTTGAGTTATGCTGACTCTAATTTTCGTTTCGTTGCCATGCAGTGCAGTGCCTGCATATCTGTTGTCAATCTGTAGTTTAGGGTTTTTCACCAGTAAGTTTTGTTCGTACCAAGACAATGCCACGTTGAATGCATATTATATTATAGGTTCCTCAACTAATCACTTTAATGGAGCAACTACACAAGCTTGCGGAGCAATCATTGCCTGCTATCAAGAACAAGAAGTCTGCGGACGTTGAAAAGACGGAACAATTAGCTCAGTCTTGCTTGTTCAGTCTTAAAATTCTTTCTAGAGTCATTGCAGTTCATACTACAGACTGTTTTAAGCAAGTCAGTATTCCGTTTTGACGTTTCAGTTTTTAGTTTCAGTGCTTTCATGCTTTTGTTAGAAATTAGGAAAGCAGTAATTTGAAGCTAAACAATTTAAATTTAGTTCAATCCCTCTCAGCCTGTGACAGTTTAGGATCTTGTGCCTGATCTTGCAGTTAAAGAAATTTATTCTAACTTTTGTATTAGTCTAGCTATTTTCCTGTTATTTTACTTGCACTCCTCCAATTTCACTTGGGGCACCTATCTATTTTGTTTCTTAGGATATCAAAATTGCGGAAAGTTTCTTTTCAAATGGAAGTTTTGTTCTGTTCTTGTTCTTGTGCTATAGCGTCTCCATGCTGTGCTGCACTTGCTTGAAGACTGGAAAGCCTATACTGCACCAGTCCTAAGTGGATCAGTGCTGTATTTGGTGGAGCTTGTTGCAATACTCGATATACAATGTTTGGACTTGTTGGATGATTTGATTGGTCTTGTCTTGGATATTGCAGAAAATCACACCTTTGAGTAATAAATATAACCATACTATTATGTGTCTAACTTTTTACAGTTTGACTTTGTCCTTTGTCAATGATTTAGCACTGAAATCGAAAGGAGGAGGAACAGGAAGTCTTTCTTTGTTTTGCTTCAGTAATTTACTGGATTTTTCTATTACAAAACCAGCATAAATTGCACAGGTAGTAAATTATCCCTTGTTCTTTACTTCAAAAAGTAACTCCTTGCGTTAATGTGTTTTTCGAGGTTCGGCATATAGTTTCAGTTATCATCTAATTATTCTTTCTCGCCAACTCGTTTTCTCAAACTATCTTAATAGTACAGCGATTTTGAAGCCTTCGAAAAGGTTTGCCCTCTCCACGAAGGAAACCTACTGGAAAGTTCCCCCAAAGGACCTTGATTGAGGGGATGTCGCCAATTTAACCTTTTTCTGAGTTAAACCTAAACCCTTTTAATTGGGGTTGGCTAAACTCCTGTCTTCAACCCAATGTTATCAAACATTTTTGTGTTGACTCATGGTAACACATGTTAATGTGGTTCTAGCTCATCCCAGATTTCTAATCCAACCCTTTTATTTCAACCCATTTTTATTCAACCCCGTTTTGATAACACCTTCCCCACCCAGGTCGTCATTTTCCTCCCGACAACGCTCACAAGAGCTGAGATAGGGAAATGAAGGGACATAAGGAAAGTTGCGGCAGCAAGAGAGTAGTAGCACGTATTCGAAGCCTGTGTGCTCGCAGCAAGGGGCAGTACCCACTCACCCTCCACTGGGATAATCGCTTTGCAGTTCCTTCTTGAGTTGATTTCACTTCACTACTTAATATTTGATATTATTACACTTTCTCTTTCAGAAATGATGACTCTTTGGTAACTAGCATTTTGACTGCCGTCCAAGTGATCACGGAAACATTGGCGCCATTTTTAGAGTCTTTCATCTCTAGGATAATCTGTGCTGTAAGCTTATTCTACAGTCTTGGTCTGTGAAGGAAGAAGTGTTTGATTTTCTGATCACTTTAAATTTTCTCATTATGTAGAAATGTATAGTAGAACACTTAGAGGAAGCAGTTTGACAGAAATTTAGCATAGCAATTATTTGTGCGTTGTGTAACTAATGCCTCAAGTGTGTATTCTGTTCTTTCCTTGCTTTTGATATATAGCTCGTTGCTAATATTTTGTAGGTGGCAAAATATTGGAAGCTTCATGCCAAGGGAAAATACTCGAGATTGCCTCAAAATATATCAGAAAGATTGTCAAATATTCAGTTTGCCCTGGCTAGTAAAGTGGAGGGTCGAGTCCTTGTTCCTTGCCTGATGGAAACTTACCAACAGCTCTCTTCTGACTTAGTAAGATTTCTTGAAAAATCTCATAAATCTTCAGTTTAAATTCTTAAGCAAGACTTTTTGTATGTAAACGCGTTTTACTAGTGAAAAGGACAAATTAGTTCTTTTGCGAAAATTGGTGCACCTTTATTTTTAGGAATCATTACCTCATTTATTCTTGGTTGTGCGAGACTCCCTGAAACAACCGTTGACAGATGTTTCAAAATTGGTCAATGAGTTGAATGCTTTCTTTTTGACCGCTTTGGACACCAGATCTGTTGCCCATTCAGTAAGTTGTTTACTGTCTAATTTGAAATTACTTACTTACATTAGACTGTTTTGTGTGTTAAGTCTTGTTCTATAACGGCATCTGAGTCATTTGCAGATTGTTTTATAACGACGTCTAGGTCCTTTTTCACTTGCAATTGATTAAAATTGCACAAAAATAACTTGGTCCGTTGAATCTGTGTCTTCTTTATCCGAGAGACTATGAATATTTTCTGTAATCAGTTACCTGCATGTAACGCAGTGTTGGGCGCTGGCCGAAATTTGCGACCCGCACCCGCCCCGCAGCCCGTGCTCACATTTTCGGCCCGCACAGGGGCCCGCACCAAAAAATTCGACCCGCGGCGGCACGCAACTAAATTTAGCGTATCCAAGCAACAGAGTATTAAATAATTGCTGCTTTCATTGATTATTCTTCGTTTTAAACCAGATGTTATTCTAAGTGGTTGATTCGTTTCCTGTTTGTGTTTGCAGGTGTCTTTGACAAAGGCAGAAGTTGACCGTGTCGAAGGCATATTGACGGAAAGTTTTGTACAGTTTGCCTTGAAACTATCGGAAAATTTGTTTAAACCAGTTTTATCTGAAATTGTGGAATGGACCATGCATCAGCAGCACAAAAGATATCATAGGATGATAACATTGTTTCGACTGGGAGAACGGTTAGTATTCCTAATTGCGCATAAGCCTCCACCCTCCTCGGTCTCTAGTGTTGCATTATTTATGGCACTATACTTATATTCTTTATATTGAGTGCCCTTCTTTTGTCTAAATCTAAACTGTAGTCGGCTCAAAGCAACTTAAATTAATTTACAAGAGCTAGGAGAATTCTTTTCGAGCTTATTAGTTTTTGTATGTTTATCACGCGCACTACCTAGAATATCTTCTACGGTCTAGTAAAAGCAAGCAGTATTGATTGTGTATTTTAGTTTGATTTGCACCATGCATGGTCTTTTCCTTCTATTTGCTCCACTGCTGCGAGAATCTATTAAGCAGGCCTTGAGCATGTGTCAACAGGGTATGTTTAATCTGTGTAATTTGGTTTTCGTCATTGGCTCCACCCCCACCAGAGCCCCCACCCCACTACCCCCACTGCAAAATGCCAGGCTTCTCATTGAGGTGACCCGTCTAATCTGTGCAACCTGTGTTTTATTGCAAGGTAGTGAAAATTGCAACCCAGTAGGTTTTTGTTATTGTTAATTTTGCTATTCTTATTCATTTTGTTTTTCAGATTCGCCTGAAGCTAGAGAGAATAGACTTTTGCTAATGGAAGCCATGCTCTCGTTTCTGCGGAGGTTATTTGAAAGCGACACAGCCGGAGGGTTTATTCAAGAAACTTATCAAGAAATTGCCGAACAGATCCTTAGTCTAGTATGCATTTTGGTTCAGATTAATTTTTGGCAAATTTTAAGGGTCTGAATTCTGAAATTGGGATAATCGTTGTGTTTTTGGATTGTAAATAGTGATGTTTCAGTCACTGAAACTGAAACTGAAACTAAGACTGAAACTCGGACTGAAACTAGTTTCAGTCTTTCCTTAAAACATGACATTTTGAAGGTTTTAAGCTTCTATTTAGTTAGTCCTGCTGCAGGAGAGACTGAAGAAACACCAAATTGTGCTCTATGTCAACTCAGAAGGCTGGGAACCGTTCTTTTTAAAGCGAACTGAAACTGAAACTTCGACTGAAACTAAAACTAAAACTGAATTTATTTTACGTTACCGACTGAAACTTAAACTGAAACTGAAACTATTTTGGTCTGCCGACTGAAACTGAAATTAATTCGAACCACCGACTGAAACTGAAACTGAAACTGAAACTAAAATTGGCTACTGAAACAACACTGATTGTAAATACAGGACAAACAGTAACTATTCATTCTCTTCTTTTGAAGAAAAGTTGCAGAAATGGCGAACGTGTTGTAAGCTAAAAACAAGCCACGAAAATAGCATATTTTGCTAAAAATCGCCATTTTCACCAATTTTTACATTTTTTATTTTTCCCATTCGTGTGGTATAAAATCACCAAACTTGGAGATTAATATACGTATCCATGTCTGCTGTGGCAGCACCTTTGATTTTTGTTTCTGAAAAATATCAATTTTTGAATTTTTCAAAATATAGCTAAATTGGTGCCGATCAATAGCTACTGAGACGGGAAGCAACTTTTCTCTTCAACCCCCTTATGCACTGGACTATTATGTTAGTAAAGGGTTTAATTTCGAGTATCATTAATCAAGCCAGTTTGGTGACATTTTTAATGGGGGAGGGGAATTCCTTCACCCCCCCCCCATCTTTCGCCAAGTCCCCGCGCATTTTTTGGTAAAAAGTGTTGAAAAAGTTTTCGATGTCAAATTTTCAAGTATTTTCTCAATGTTTAGCTAACGTGTGCACTTACTTGCTCATTTTGAGCTTAAAACCAGCGAGTTTTTGTGTTTTTACCTCAAATTGCTATGTATTTGCTAAAAACTTAGTTTTTTAGGAAACGAGCCTAGGAAACGAGGTTACGAGCCAACAACCAATGTGTTGTTTCTTTCTTAGTTTACTTAGTTAATTTCAGATAAAATTTTACATTTCTTTGCATTCTTTATCTCTAGCTCAGCATTAGTGTAGAGCGCACTATTTCTGTTTTTCCAAGATTTTCGGACTGGTGATAGATGTTTTGTCATATTGTACTGTACAGGATACAGGATACAGAATTCAGGATTTTATAATTACGGAATGTAGCGTACACAGCACATCTGTGCTCCAACCAGAATACTTTAATGTTCCGTCATTTTCCACAACACCTCTGTTTTGGCAAGGGACTGTGGTACGCCAAATACCAACTTAAGGGGGGGGGTCGCTTTTTGGCCGATTTTTCGACCATCTCCGATTTTGCTCATTTTCACATATTTTGTAGTCCCCATGGGTCCTCAAAACAAGACAGGTGCGTTTTGCGTAATATTGCTTCAATCGATCTGTAGAGCCCGTCAAAGGTGACCTCGACATGTGTTAAACATAGGAAAATGAAAAAGTTAAGTTAAAAAGTTTGTGGCAGAAAAATTTTTCGTTGTATGCAAGATACAGCGCTGCAACCTTGTTGTACATGTTAAGGACATATCAGAGAGTGCAAATAACCCTTCTGAAACAATTTTGTTGAGTGTCGGATTTTTGGCGATTTTTCAAAGTCAAAATTTCGGAAAATTGGTGCTTTTTGTACCACGAAAAACAGGACCAGCAAAACAATTTCGCCTCTCCTGCACGATTGGCAAAAGCTACAGAAATCGCTTATACATAGATAGTTGCACTCTACGCATACACAGAATTCTTATGACAGTAGTTGCAAACTTCTACCGTATGTAGTGCTCTCAAAAACCTTGCCACAAAATGTGCTAATCATCATTTTGCACAATTTTCACGTTTTTTAGTAATTGCTCCCTCGTTACCCACTCGAAAGTCACCAAAATTGGCACATAAAACTCTCAATGCCTGCCTGACATTATGGTAAAGGCAAATGCTTCAAGGTAGAACTTTTGTGTCGTGTCGGCTCCTTTGATCGCTTAAAAGTCACAAAAGTCAATTTTTGAAATTTCCAAAATATAGACAAATTGGGTATCATTCGATAGCTACTGATGAGCTGAACAACTTTTCTAATAGAACTATGTGTCTAAAATTTAGTATCTGAAAGTTAGAGCAAGTTAAAGTTTCAGGGCACAGTTAGATGAAAAAGGGTCAGTTCACAATTGAAAAATGTACTGTGAACGACTGGCTGGATATCCCGGAGTCATTTTGGTATTGAAATATTAGCCAACCCGCAGAATTAATTTGCCATGTTAGTTGACCCAAATTTCGCTGCCGTTCTGTCTCAGCATGACCTTGGAAGGCAAATCACAGTGATTTTCAAGTTTTCCAACTTTATAGCTGAATATCTCTGCCGCCGTTTGATTTCGAACTCTAATGTTTTGTCTTGTTTTTGAGAACATATGTACCTATATTGCGTGTGAAAATGAGCGAAATCCGTGACTATCGATTTTGACCCAAAGTGACCCCCCCCTTAACTGCCAATCAGATTGCAGGGACGCCGTCCTTATTGGTAGGCTGTAAGGAAAGTACGGTGCATACGGTAGATAAAGGATCCCCATTTTGGGTGACGTTGCCGAAATTGATTCCCGTTTTGGTCACATGATTTGCTTAGTCTCACAATTAGACCTTATCATGGGGGAGCTCGGAGAGCCCCCCCCCATAATATGAGCTATAAAGGCACTTTGCGGATTTTGAAAAGTGCTAATTAGGCATAACTAATTAACGGGAAGGAATTAAGAGCTAATATTTACATTTTTGAAATCTCCAGGCCAAGAGCTTTCGAATGATACCAAACTTGTCCGGAAAAAATGAACTTTGAAAAAATCGATTTTCTCTTACGGGTTTTGAAAGTGGGGTTTTTTCTCTGTATTCAGCATGATTTTTTCCAATTTTGTGTTAACTCGATTTTTCGAACGGCCCATAGGAAAAATTTTTCTATACTATTTTTTGAATATCTAGGCAATGGTACTTAGCAAGTTTATGTTTTTCTTCCGAATTTCGATCTGGTTCGATTTTTATAGATGGTCAAAAATGGAAAAAATAGCGTTTTTGGACACCTTCAAGCTGAAAAATTTCTAAGTCCGAAAATTTGAAAATAGTCTAAAAACGGGCAAAAACAGCGTTTTTCGGCCTCGGGGTGGTACCCACATATATTAAATCGGGGTCGCTGAACACGATGAGCATAGTGCCGACACCGTATCTCGCCTGGTTCATCTGGTTCAACTGGTTCAAAGTTGAACCAGTTCCTGGTTCAAGCTACTGGAGATAGCTATAAGGCTGAAATTTTGCATACAAAGGTTATTGGGCATGGGGAATTCACTGGTGGTGTTACTTTGGTGATCCGACCCATGGCTGGCCAAATCTGGTTCAACTGGTTCAAAATTGAACCAGTTCCTGGTTCAAGCTACTGGAGATAGTTGGAAGGCTGAAATTTTGCATACAAAGGTTATTGGGCATGGGGAATTCACTGGTGGTGTTACTGTGGTGATCCGACCCATGGCTGGCCAGATCTGGTTCAACTGGTTCAAAGTTGAACCAGGTCCTGGTTCAAGCTACTGGAGATAGTTGGAAGGCTGAAATTTTGCATACAAAGGTTATTGGACATGGGGAATCCACTGGTGGTGTTATTTTGGGGGTCCGACCCATGGCTGGCCAGATCTGGTTCATCTGGTTCAAAGTTGAACCAGTTCCTGGTTCAAGCTACTGGAGATAGCTGGAAGGCTGGTATTTGGCATGCAAAGGTTATTGGGCATGGGGAATTCACTGGTGGCGTTACTTTGGTGATCCGACCCATGGCCGGCCAGATCTGGTTCAACTGGTTCAAAATTGAACCAGTTCCTGGTTCAAGCTACTGGAGATAGTTGGGAGGCTGAAATTTTGCATACAAAGGTTATTGGGCATGGGGAATTCACTGGTGGTATTACTGTGGTGATCCGACCCATGGCTGGCCAGATCTGGTTCAAAATTGAACCAGTTCCTGGTTCAAGGTACTGGAGATAATTGGAAGGCTGAAATTTTGCATACAAAGGTTATTGGGCATGGGGAATTCACTGGTGGTGTTACTTTGGTGATCCGACCCATGGCCGGCCAGATCTGGTTCAACTGGTTCAAAATTGAACCAGTTCCTGGTTCAAGCTACTGGAGATAGTTGGGAGGCTGAAATTTTGCATACAAAGGTTATTGGGCATGGGGAATTCACTGGTGGTATTACTGTGGTGATCCGACCCATGGCTGGCCAGATCTGGTTCAACTGGTTCAAAGTTGAACCAGGTCCTGGTTCAAGCTACTGGAGATAGTTGGAAGGCTAAAATTTTACATACGAAGGTCACTGGGCATGGGGAATTCACTGGTGGTGTTACTGTGGTGATCCGACCCGTGGCTGGCCAGATCTGGTTCAACTGGTTTAAAGTTGAACCAGGTCCTGGTTCAAGCTACTGGAGATAGTTGGAAGGCTGAACTTTTGCATACAAAGGTCACTGGGCATGGGGAATTCACTGCAGGTGTTACTTCGCTGATCTAACCCATGGCTGGCCAGATCTTGTTCAACTGGTTCATGGTTCAAGTTACTGGAGATAGCTGAAAGTCGGAAATTTTGCATGCAAAGCTTATTGGGCATGGGGAATTCACTGGTGGGATTTGTGACTGCTGCTGTCACAGTTATGGCAGCGTTCCCAAAAACTAGACGGAGGACAAGTAGGAAAAATGCTCCTTTCAGTCGCATGAAAAAGTTAATATGAGCTATGATGGTCAACATTTAAATGTGTCAAGGACAAGATTTAAAATGTTTAATATGAGCCAACGTCTAAATAAGTAGAGGACAAGACGTAAACGGCTAATATGAGCCGCTACGTTTCTCTTGGGCTCATATTGACGCGACTAAAATGGCAAACATATATACAGCTTACGGTTGGCATATAAGCATCAGTGTTTATAAACGATTTGATTGGCTTGGGAATATTGAATTAATATGATGATTGCGATGATAACTTCAAATGCGATTTCTCAAGATTACACAACATGTGTAAGTTCCACATTTTCGTTTCTTCATTAGATTGGACTTCGGTTTCGTTTTGTTGACTTATATGGTGGCCTTAAATGTGTACTTGGATGTAGCGGTGGAGAAGAAAACATTTACGTACAGCTTTGCAAAATTAATGTTTGTGCGTCGTTATTCATGCAAGCCAAGTCAGTGTTGGATTCAAAGTACATATATAAGCAAAAGCTAAATGAGCGTCAATATGAGCCCAAGAGAAACGTAGCGGCTCATATTAGCCGTTTACGTCTTGTCCTCTACTTATTTAGATGTTGGCTCATATTAAACATTTTAAATCTTGTCCTTGACACATTTAAATGTTGACCATCATAGCTCATATTAACTTTTTCATGCGACTGCAAGGAGCATTTTTCCTACTTGTTTATAGAAGGATTGCTTGTACAAAGTTGCTTACATAAAATGAGGAATATCTGAGGGCTGATGCCTTGTTGGTTATCTCACACTAGCTCATAGGGGCAGGCCTCGACAAACTTGGGAACATTCGCGTATTTTGGTCGGAGTACCGTTACGCAATGCAACATGAAGAGAAGCCCAGCGGCACACCCATCGCCTCAGGTGTCATTGTGAAAGCATTTAAAAAGGCGTGCATACAGTAGCAGCTGCAGCATAAATACAAGAATGTACACTAATTATGTTCACCTGTTGGAACTTCAATTATGTAAGTTTTGTTTAGCTCGAAATTGTGACTGCTGAGGAAAATGAGGAAGTCTTCAACTGTCTTACTTCGTGTTTAACTGCATTCGGAGCTGGCCTGAAAAGTGACAAGCTGCGTCAGTCATTTAATCATTCCTTGTTAATGAAAACACGGAGTAAATCTGCTAAGGTTCGCTATGTATTTATAATTGTTACTTTTTGGATAAAGTTCTACTTTATGTTTTACTCCTTCCTGGTCTATAATTGTATACCACCTTAAACCTTTTACACTTTCAATTGGTCATGGCATGAGGACTAACGGCTATGAACAATTGGTTAAGTTTTCATCGATACTAATTACTATGATTCCATTGTGCGTAAAACACTTCTACTTCAATTCTCTGCTGTTCAATTTCCGCGAATTCTGCATTCTAATCTCAGAAAACTAATTTTTTTAATATTCTTAATTTTTTGTAAAAACCTGAAATTCTGTTTAATTTTAATAACTAAGAGTGTCACAAGCGTCCCACTCTTAGTTATTAGGCTGCAGACATCATCTGCAAAAGAACGGCCTACCCCCCCCCACAGCTGAGTACCTGGCTTGGCACATAATTGTGTACCATCACTCGCCTGTATGTTTAGTTGTTGAAGCCAAAAACGTTCTATCAGCAGCTGGCCACTTTTGAGCTTCAACATATAAACATACAAGCGAGTGATGGTACACAATTGTGTACCAGGTACTCAGTTGTGGGGGATCACTGGGTACTCAGTTGTGGGGGGTAGGCCGTTATTGTGCATATGATGTCTGCAGCCTAATAACTAAGAGTGGGACGCGTATCACACTCTTAGTTATGTACTCTTGATATTGATGTATTGCACTCCAAATCTTATAAAACAGCACTTTTTACTTCATCAATTTGTTCAGCAGTGAGACGTTTTTGGCTATTGGAATTTCATGGATTTGCAGTTTGCAATAGTTTATCTTCTACTTCTGTTTCCTGTGAGTCTCGGAAACTAAGTTATTTTCACTACAAATTTCCCCCTTCATAAAATTCCCTCTATCTTTGTTAACTTCCTTTAATTGTTTAGTAGGTAAGTAAGTAGGAAGGAAGGTATTTAGGTAAGTCCTACGCATGGTTTTCTACGAGAGCGATATGTGACTATGTCCAAGGTGTATATTGTTTTTAAATAACAGTTTGCTCCTACTTAACTGCGTTATTCAGACTAATCTAACTTTGATTATTTCACATTTTAGGTTCGATTTAGCACACTTCTCACTGCTGAAATGCTCTATGGACGATGGGGAGCTGACCTAAGTCCGTTGTTACCTGAAAGCATGCCCTTCATATTTGAGTTGATTGAAGGTATGTTCTTATCTTGAGCATTTGCGCAGTTAATTGATAACTAACTGAGTAACGATTAGTGGTTGGATATGTGTTCAGTTGTACGAACTAAAAAGTTCAGTAGCCTGTCAGAAGTGCGAGATTACTGCAGCAGATGAATATCTAGCTGTAGAAGAAGAACGTTTCTACAGTGTTATTGCATTAACATTAATATATTAAACAATTAATGTTATCTTAATATTTGTAGTTTTTCGCGATTTTTAGTAGGATTTAATATTACATATTAATGTTATACTTTAGATGCTAATGACAAAGTAGAGAAGCAGTGTGCTCAAGTAATTGCTGTTATTGAAAGGATAACTGGTGAACCTGTTGCAAACTATTTTTGATTGTTCTGCTTGTTTGTTTTGAAATTATACATTGAGTTAATTGTTTTTGTTGTTATGTTTTGAATTTGTTGCTGTTGATCTTTAATAAAAATGACTTCAGTTATTCTTGATAGGGAAATAGATACAGTCCAAAAAAGCAAACAATCAAATTGTAGACATGTTAAAAATTTAAAACTGAAATCTTTTCATTTGCAGGCTAATCTTTCTTAAAAGATAAACAAAAATTTTTATTCTAGCTGCTGGAGCGGAAATGTTTAAAAACGGGAAAGTTTCTTTATTAAAGCGTTAGCAGTTTTTCAACGTAGAAACTCTTAAGGTGCTGGTATCGCTATGTGTAAAATTGAGCTTACAGAGTACAGACGCCAATTGAAAGTTTGAATGAACCTTTCCAAGTATGTTTTGATGCTTTGTACATTATGGGACCAGTCCTTCATTTTTAGATGAAAAGAAATGTTTGGGTTTTGTCATTATTCTCTCAGTAAGCATTAGTGACACTGGATAGATTGTTATCGCTGGAAAGAGGGTACCAAAGGGAATATTTTTGCGGCTGGAAAGAGGACACCAAAATGAATATTTTAACTTTTACAACCATTGAGCTATTTCTAGCTGTTAAAAGAACGATTTTGAGGGTCTAAAAGTTACCATTTTTGAGAAAATATATAAAATACTGCTATATGTTATGGATAATGTTGGGTGATTTATACTCAATCGATACACCGCCTAACTACACATTTTACCAGCGCCTATTAGTTGGAATTTATTGCTTTATGTTAGAGATTTGATCCAAAAATCATTTAGGCAAAACTGCGAGTATTTTGTTTGAACATCGATTTCTCAAAAACTGCTGGACGTATCCGAAAGAGTTTTGGCTGGATGCAAATTCGCACTATTACAGACTGTTTTCTTGGTTTCGGCTAAAAGAATTCCAGTCTCGGGGAAACTCATTGCAAATTTGCGCAATTTAGTGTCGCCAAGAGGTGTCGCTCTTTCCAACTCCAAACATTGAGAAAGGTATTATAGCGTTAAATATACTGTACAAAAGAATACCATGACTGATACCACCACTTTAAGAGAAGGTAAATTCTTACTGTCCGCATATCCGTTGTGTCGTTCATTATCAAGTCCCAACGCGATTAAAGAACAAACAACGAAAACAGCAAACAACAAATTTCTGTAATATATACTGTTAATCAAAATTCTAAAGCTATGCACAACTGAAAGAATACCCGTCAAATATATCTGTTTATTTCAATTTATTAATGCTTGTGTCCACATGAACAGCACACCACAGTGTCACTGAAATAGTCACAGTGGACAAATGCTCGCTCTACGTATGGCAAGTGTTCCAATTTGTGCTGTAGCCCTTCGCAAATATCGTGGGACTCGAAAAGCGGCATTTCTTTGTCAAGCACAATATGAATTTCCACAAGAAATTTGGGACCGTAATGATAAACGTAGATAGTTTCAATTTGCTTTATGCGGGAATCATGATCGATTGCAATCTTGATGATCCGATTCACATACTCTGGCTTGGCAGCTTTCCCACTAAGTAACGGAACCTAAATAAAAACTGGAATTTTGGGTTCATACAATCATAATATACGTATAATTACAGTTACATAATATCTGATGTGTGGTGAAGCAAGTGCTGTTTAGTAATTGCATTGGCTGATGGCACTTGACAAGTGTAATGGAAAAGGCAAAATAAAACCTAAAAGGTACAAGGAAAAGCTCAATCTGTAGTAGATCATGGTTCTTGAAGGGATTGATCTAAGTTTCTAATGTATTGGTTATGAGTGGCGTGCTTGTGGTATTTTGATGTGAATCGTGAAACGTCCAAGCATTGTACAAAGTAACTGTCTTGCAGTTACCAGAGTTGCCAGTCAGTGTGAAACCCCCCAGAAATCCGTCATTAGGGACATAGGTTCTAGTGTAAATAGGAAGAACAAGACATAAAATAGCATTACGCGCACGCAAACGACACGAAAATGGACTAAAGGCCTCAGTGGAACGTAGATTAAGGAAGCTTAGGTAGGCTATCAGTTAGTAACGGAGGGGTCGTTACCCTTCCCGGGTCAGTAATAGGCCCTAATACGGTTTTCCGTATAATGGAGGAGTCGTTACTCTTCCCAGGCCACGAATAAGGCCTCACATTGTCAGGAAACCACTCAGAAACTGCTTAAAATAGCTGAAAATCATCAAGGAAAATAAGTTCAAGGAAAGAAGTTGCTTAATAACCGGCAATTTAACAAGAAACTACGAGTTTCAAACGTTTTACGCAGTTAATAAGTGCGAATATTAGAAGATGGGTCAAAATAAGGCCATAACTCGCCCATTAGGGGCATGAAATAGTGTTAATTGGTGTTCATAAGTGTTAATTAGGCTTAATTTGCATTAGTTAGGTGATAATTAATTAGTTAGTCATATTTTTGGTCGAAATATAAGTTGGGCTTATCTGAAAGGCAATTCTCTGCTGATTCTAAAACTCCAAACCCGGTCACCTAACTCCCAATATTGCGAAAGTTATAAAGAAAAGAAGTTTTGTTTAAGTTACATTTTAATTTTGCAATATTGGCCTTAAGTGACCTTATAACAATGCGTAACCATGTGTGAGGTTACGCCCATTCATGTTTCCATTCACACCTCCAGAGCCTCTGCTGGCTCTCTCCCAGCAGAGACTTGCCTCGCAGAGAAGAATTTAACACATACACATAGCAGGAAATTACGTTCGGAGGGGGCTTACCTCCCTCCCTAATAATTTAAAAGAAAAGAAAATAGTTAGTCTTAGGTAGTCAAGTACGTAGATTAATAATATTTAACTTTTATTCTCTAGAAAATTACGTAGCTAAGAGTATGCATATTTTTTGCGCAACAATTGCCCTTCCTTTTCTTTTCTAGTTAGACTTAGAGTCTTGGCGAGGAAGGACAATTGTTGCTGGGATCAACGGGCGGCTTCCCTTGTCTACGGCCGAAAGGTCAAGTCTAGAAAGAAAGAAAGGGGCCAGGAGACAAGGGAAGGCCCAAAAATAATAAAAATAAAATTTACTAAATAACACGGCCAAAGTGGCAGTTAATATTTATTTTTCGGTACTCGGCCCCGAGTGGCCTTTATTTTGTACAACTTTGTTTGTTAATTCTTTTATTTTCATTTCTAAAGTCAGTATCTTCCCCTTTGGTTACCTTTACGTGGTAACCAAAAAGTCTGCAAAGTTTCCCAAAATTCAGCTTAGGAAATCCATCAAATTTGGGGTCAGTTGGAGGGTAATAATTCCAATTGCTCGTTAATCTCCCCTCCAACGGACCAGCCGCGTGGCCAGCCCGAGTTGGGCACACGCTTTAAGATAGGGAGCTTCCAGAAATTTCTGGAAGCTCCAATAAAAGTCAAAGGAAGCCCGACTAAAAGCAAACACCAGTGAGCTGTCAGACTCCTGTCAGCTCACTGAAAATTTTCAAAATTCTCTCAGTGTTCGTCTGAGATGCGGCCGAGAGCGGTCGCTTGTTTCCCCCCTTTTTACTAGCACGTCTTCCCGTTGTGCCAGCGTTTTGGCCGGGAATAAAAGACGTGCTCACCCCGGTTAGGACTCGAGTTAGGGGCCCCTTCTGACCCACACTGGTCAGAAGGGATGAGCTGAACAAACACGACGAACACCGCACAATGAGGGCCGTATGAGCACACTATGCTCGGCCGAAATCACACACCTAGGAACGCATTTTTAGGGATTTTTAGAAGGCCCTTTTGGCCTAAAACTTCACCCTTTTGCGGCCTTCGGGCCTTTATTAAAAATTGACTTTACTCAACCAAGCCACGGCCTGAATGGCCTTAATTGTTACAGGGGCTTACGCCCAAAGTATTTTATGTGTATTGCTGTTTTTTCGGGGTTTTGATGAAGCTTGGGATTTTGAGTGGGGACCCACCCCTGAGTTGAGATAGGAGGTCCCTTGGTTACGACCTCACATTCAGAAATGAGTTAGTTTAGGGACTGTTTTTCCCCACAGCCGGCAATTAGGAATTGCCGGCCATATTCGCAAAAATAGGCGCTATTGAAGCAACATTATTGTCTGTAACTATGTATTGTAATTGCGAAATGTAACCTTGTGTCGGCATCAAAATATTAGGAACCCAAAAAGGATCTGAATCATTTTTCTATTATTAATTATTAAGTTGTTTTAAAAGGGAATGGCCGAATTCCCCGTGTTAATTTAAGTAATATAAAGCTGTCCTTAGCAGAAATGTTGTGTGATTTGCTTCTTTAGTAATAATTGCCCAAGCAATTATTACTCGTTCCTTTTCTCAAAACTACCAAAGTTCTTAAAATCCAACAAAATTTTCTTTTCTCAAAGTTCCAAAGTTCAAAGCAAAGATACTGGAAGAGGTTAATCAAAGTTAATCCGAAATTAGAACAAAAATATGCATACTATAAGTAGGTAGGTCTTGTTACGGAGCAGTTAGGAAGTATTATGTTTGTATAATCGTATGCGTCAATATTGTTGTGATTTGTTGTGTGAATGAGACCCCCCAAATTTACGTAAGTGGCTGCCTGGGTAAACTCCTCATGGATTGTGAGGTTCCAGAGCTAGCCTTCTTTTATAGGTTGCGAGTGAGTAATCAAAATTGTGTGACTGAGAGTGTGAATGAGGGCATACCATGTAAACCCCCTTTGTTTGATAAGGGTATTGGGACTGCCAGGGTGAATGAGTGAAATGCTCAGATAGTAGGCAGGAAAGTGGGTCAAATTGAGTAGCAATTTGGACCCAAAATCAGGATAAATCATAAATCAGTAATGTTTATTAGTTGGTTGTGCAATTGCTGTGAAAGAGCTACTTTCGGGAATGAAAGTCGTAAAAGTGTGCATAAGAAAGAAAGGTAATTTTGGTGATTTAGGCAGGTTTGGCAGCCTAGGGTCACGGGGACCCCCATTAGGTCTGCCAGACTTGTCGGATTTCCGGCCATCCGTGTAGGTTGCCCTGCGATTAGGGGACGGATGGGCCGCACTCACGGAATCCAGATTTAGCCTGATCAAGGCCGGCATCGAACGATCGAACGGTTATGAAATTGATCCAAAAACCTTAGTTTTATAGGGTAGATATCCGATTAGCGGACTAGTAATTTAGATAGTTCTAGGTAGGAAAATGTTAGATTAGTTGTGTTGTGTTAATTAGTGGATGTTCTTAGATATTGGGAAAGTAGTTAGCTACTTAGTTCGGATAGGTCGGTAGGTCTGTAAGCAGGGACTGCGTAGAAGGGCTGCTGAGACAGTGAGCGAGTGAGTTTTTGCCTTTTTGCTTAAACTGATTGAAACTAATAACATGCAAAAACTCACTCACAGTCAGCCGGTAGGTTTTATGTTAGATCTGTTATTCCAGTCCCAAACCTGCAAATAAATGGTAATAAGGATGTTACATTAAAACACCAGGTACTTGAAAGTTAACATTAATATTAAGTGGGCTTTAGTTAATTCGCGAGTTAACATTACTATTACGTAGGCTTTAGTCAGTTAACATAAGTAGGCAGGTAGGCCGTAGTCAGGGCAATTATTATAAGTATTTAACAAATGACCATCTTCCAATATCAGAAATGCACTCCAAAATGTCCAGTTTCGTACATATGTTTGATGCAATCTTTGGGTCACGGGAAATGAATCCATTTCCCGCGACAAATCAACCAAAAACAGGTCAAACACAGGCCGAACACAGGAATAATTGTCAGCATTCTAGGTTACTCTAAAGATTGTGCAAAATTTGGTCAAGATCAACGCAATTTGCACCAAAATGGCCCTAGAAGGCCGATCTACGCAAGGAGAGGACAAAAGCAAATGAAGTTGGAATATAGGTAACCAAACAGCACAGGTTTTCGTACGTTTTTCAAGGTTGGTTCGTGTAATTACCAGTTCAGTTAGGCCCAGCCGGGCCCAAGGTGGAAAACTTGTGAATCAGTTTTTCCAAGCCGAAATTGCGGCAAGTTTAGCTGCATTCTGGTAATGTCGGTTAGCTGAGGCCAGGAAGGCCTCAACTGGTGGCAGGAAGTTACCAGAAACGGTTAATATTGCCAAACAGGCAGTAACCCACAGTTTTAGTCAATTCTTCAAGTTGCAAGTTCAAACGGGGCCCAAAATGCACATTTTGGGCCTGGAAAGCAAAGGAACGAGTAATGGTTGCTGGGTTCGATTCCCGCACCATAATCTTGTACTAATGGGTTTTAACCCATTTGATTCAGGTGCGGAGACGAAGCTACGCTGCTCTATCCGAATCTGGTCTGCCCGTGGATCATTAGTCTTGTGACCCTCAGTATTCAGAAGTAGTTGCTCAGTAGTGGACCGCAGAAGTCCGGATCAGTATCGAATCAGTCAGTCAGTCAGATAATCAGGACCAGTCATTTTGGAAGGTACATAGACGGCTTGTATTGCCGAGTAGCGGATTTAAGACAGAGACAGCGAGCGTAGCACCACCTGATCAAAAGAGGGAGGTTAAACCAGAAACCGAAAGCCCTAAACGTAACTCTTGGAAAAGGACTAAAACACCGATTCTCTTTTCAATCTCATCATGTATTCAATCCTTTTTATCATCAGTTTTAAGTCGGGAGGCGTTTCTCCCGCGTCTCTGGCCTAAGCGCCGCCTCATCCTCAGAGAAGAAGAAGAAGCTGTAGAATTGTTGAACTGTGTAGTTGTATAATTTTCGTTAATTAGGAATAAGTAAGGCAGAACCAGGTGACTCCCCATTTTCTCTATTTCCTCAAAAAGCCAGTTCCGTACAGTAACCCTGTCTAGGTGTTGGAGCCGACCCTCGGGAAAGCAGTGTCCAACGATTCGGGGACTCACCCATAGACCGACCCCAGGTTTATTTAAGCTAATAATTGTTTGTTTGTAGTTTGCTGATTTGTAGTTTGATAATCCGTTTGTAAGGACGGATAAGGAGTCGCACAGCACAAGCATATAGGCGCACGAGAAAGCATATAGGTACCTGGACAGTAGAGAGTTGGAGACAGTGTAATAGTTAGGTAGTGAAGACAGAGTTTAAGAAAAGGAAGAAGAAGAAGTATCACTAAACCTTGTCCCTAACCTAAAACCTATAACTTGGGTAATATTATCCTAAATTAGGATAATATTAATAATAACCTTAAAGAGGGTAACTGGCAACTCTGGTACAGTAAATTGTATACTGTACTGAATTGTAATTGTCTCTGTTTTGCACAGTTTGTAACGACCCCTGTTAGTAACGCATTTTATATTGTAACTTGTAATCTTCCCAAAGCGTGTACCCATCATACTTGTAATCAGTTTAATAAATAGTTGGTGTGTCAGACCTAGAGTCTCAGAGTTTAACAGAGAGGCGCGATTGTCTCTGAAAGTCAGGCGCGTTAGCCTAAAGATTGGATCAGGACTACTCGAAGGTAAGTTCTGGTCAGGAAGCAGAAGACTTATCATCGATCCAGCGATCAAATCCAAGCAAGCGCTGACCCCTCTTGCTGATCGGCTGGAATCCAGTGCAACAAACGAACTCACGAAGAAGACCCCTACAAAGGTTGGCTGCAGGGAATCTCTGATTTTGGAACACCACCTTTCGGAGATCCGGTGCCTAAGTCTACTTTCCTAAGTGGACGCGCTGACCTTCCGTGTAATCAAGTGCAGAGCGGTTTCTGTCACTAGACCGGAGAGCAGAGCGTTTTCTGTCTCTGGAGACTAGCAACTTCATTACACAAGTTTTAAGGTATAAAATAAATACTTTTCGCTGCTTGAAACAATGCAAAATGTTATTTGGCAGTCCCGTTACGATGCATTACTAACAAAATTGGAAAGCAATACAAAATCAAGAGTGCATAATTGAACTATTATTAAGAAGAAGAGTAAGCCACTAGGGGCCGATTTCATCATTAGTCACAAGTTCACAAGTTCACAAGCCACAAGCAATTTCGGTTTCATCAACTACTAGTCACAAGCCACAAGCCACAAGCAAAGTCCCTGCTTGTGACCAGTTGCTCACAAGTTGATTTTCCAGTTTCGGTTTCATCAAGCCACAAGCCACAAGCTACAAGTTCACAAGTCCGTGCAAACAGCTGCAAAATCCCACAAGTCAAAGCAGCACTTGTGGCACTCAAATATTAATTAATAAAAAATTAATATTAAATGAATTCGCTCATTTATTGAACGATGACGACACATTCTAGAAAGCGGAACAATTAACAAATGAAATGAACTAAATTTTACTGAAATTTGCAACACCAAATTTTGGTATAAATTCGAAACTTTTTCAGTGTTTTAAACTGATTATTTACTCTGATTTATACAATATTCATTCGAATATATAAATGTGATAGTTCTTTACTTTAATTACTTTTCTTGTATTATTTCTTAATTTCTCATTTGCTTATTTCATTACTGAGCAATTTAACTTTCGAAAAGTCTTCAGTTCGCTGTGTAATTCTTGAAGTATTGCTCATTTTGTCTACCGTAATTCTTTGGTTTCAATTTGCAGGCCTGTTCTTTCCCCACAAGTACTTTGCTCAACTTGTGAGCTCTGACGTCATTTCAGCGTGCTTCCCTGTCATTTACTTGTGGCTTGTGACTTGTGGCCACAAGTTGCCTGCAAATTTTGATGAAACCCAATTTTGGATAACTTGTGGCCACAAGTCACAAGTTCACAAGTTGTGGCTTGTGAACTTGTGACTTATGATGAAATCGGCCCTAGAAGGCTTCTCTTCACTGCATTGCGTAACGGTGCTCCGCCCTCTAATACTTGAATGTTCCCCCGTTTGGGGGGGGTCGACCAAATCGACATCGCATACCCCCTCCATTTGGTGGGGGGGGTAGCCAAAAAGAGGTCCCCGTTTGGTGGGGGGGGGGTAGCCAACAGCCAATCAGATTGCACAAACCCCCCCCTCCGCTTGGTGGGGGGGGGGTTGAGCAGAGGATTACGGTAGGTTTTGTTCTATTCGAAAATGGGTCCCCGTTTGGGAGGGTCGCTGAAAGAGGTCCCCGTTGGGGGGTCACAATAAGTGGTCCCAGTTTGAGGGGGGATCACAAAACGTGGTCCCCGTTTGGGGGGGGGGTCGCCAACAGCCAATCACAATGAGCAAAACTTAGCCTGCTTGAGCGACCCCCCCAAACGGGGACCTCTTTCAGCGACCTCCCACAAATGGGGACCACTTTTGGCTACCCCCCCCCCACCAAACGGGCACCACTTTCAATCACCCCCCCACCAAACGGAGGGGGTATACCCACAGGTGGACAAGGGGGGGGCAATTCCCCCCCCCCTCGGCGAAGTCGCCCACAAGGGGTCGCGAAATTGCTCCCACAAGGGGTAAGAAAATTGGCCACAAGGGGTAAGCAAATTGCCCAAAAAATAGGTTTTACGACTAAAATTTCCAAAACTTTTCCGGCTTCGCCGGAATTTTTCACTTAAGGTGCTGGTATCCTTTTGTGCAGTGCTTTTGTGGTGATTTATTTGAAACGCTATAACTTTCGCAATTTTGGGAGTTGCAAAAGGCTTTATACATCGTTTTAAAGCTTATTATCTGTACATTCACATGAGCTTACAGAACTGGCAAAATTAGCAAAAAATAGCAGAAATTTTCTGACAAGCTGACATCTAACAGGATGAATATAGACCAAAAGTTTTTGAACATCGATTTCTCAAAACTGAAGAATCGTCCAAAAGTTCTTTTTGTGCCACGATATGAAGGACATATGGGCCGAGGGACGTTTTTTTGGATTTGGCTCAGCAGGTCTTAACGGTCGAGAAAATCGGCCAAGTGCACAGTAACACTAAATTTTGCAACTTCGCATTGAGTTTTCTTGCTACTCAATAAGTTTTAGCCCAAACCAAGAAAAACGTCCCTCCGCAGAAGTGCGAATTTTGATTCTGCCGAAAATCTCCGGAATCCGTCGAGTAGTTTTTGAGAAATCGATGTTCGAAACAAAATAATCGCAGTTTTGCCAAAATGGTTTTTCGGCCAAATCTCTAGCTGAAAGCAATAAAGTCCGGCTAATAGGCATTCATAAAATGTGCATTTGGACGATTGTGTGACGATTCCCCCAAAAAGGTCATGCCGCTGTCAAAATATTGACAGTTATATGTCAAATTTAATGGTCACTTAAGATTAAAGAAGAGGGAGAGTTGGAAAGAAGAAAGAGGGGTGAAAAGGAAAGAAAACTGAGAGTTCGTTATGAACTACATGCAAATATGTAAATACGAGTTATTAGTCGTTATACTTTTACTTCAATTCATTAGATGTTTTAATTTTCTTAACTAGTTGTCAACTGGATCTTAAGTTAAAAATGATTGACCATTATTGTAATATTATAAATTTTTGTTTTAGGATTGAATTGATTGACGTTTTTTAGGTATCCCACTTTTTTATCATACATTATTTCAATTTGTGCATAAAGCAAATATAATTTCATTTTGAATTTCAAAATTTCTTCTTGCTACTATTTTATCTTAAACCATATAATTTTATTTAAACATTTTGAAATTAAATGATTTCCATGTCTGAATTTATTACATAATGCTTAAGTTTTCATCAGACTTTTAAAATATCAATTGATAACAAATTTTAGTTTTACAAGTTTTTAAAAAACTAATTCTAACTTACAATTTTCTTTAAAATCTTCGCTTGGGAGCAATGGAATAGGTTCAGCCACTATACTGTAGCAGAATTCACTAGATTCCTATTTTAAGACGAGTCACCCTGCTGAGTTAAGTGACAGTTGACAAATGACCTTTCAATTCCGCCTAATTAAATTTGGGGGAATCGTCACACAGCCCATTTGGACGATGTATCGATTGAGTATAACTAAGCCAATTTTGTCCTTAACACGTGGCAGTAATTTTGGAAAAATTGATTTCCTCGAAAATGGCCATTTTTTGACCCTAAAAACAGTTTTTTGCTTCTACTGACTTAACCACTGGAGATAGCTCAAAAGTTGTAAGAGCAAAAATGTTCATTTTCGAGTCTTCTTTCCAGCCATACCAACCAATTCTGTCAACCAGGTCTTGTCTACCTACTGGGAGCTTAAGGCCAAAACCAAAACTTTCTTATCTTTTGGCCTAAGAATACGGGACTGGTCCTAAAATGTTAAAGAGCACGGAAATAGGTTATTTCGTAAGTTTTAGTCCTTTGCGTAAAGGATTAAAGCCGTAGGAGTAAAAAATACCCGAAAGGAAACCAGCACCTTAAAATTACTATATTTAGCTAAAAACCTCCGAAAAACGTGTTTTAGCTTAAAAATTGCTGTTTTTTGCTAAAAATAGGCGAAAATAGCGGTAGACAATCCATGCGATGGCAAGCCGAAATGTATATATATATATATATATATATATATACATATATATCCATATATATATGTATATATGTAAATATATATATACATATATACATATATACATATATGTATATATGTATCACACATACACACACATGGGTACCCCCATCGTTCGTGACATCGTTCAGCATACACACATACATACCCCTACACATACATGGGGACCCCCCATGACATCATTCGTGACATCGTTCAGCATACACACACATACCCCTACACATACATGGGGACACCCATGACATCGTTCGTGACATCGTTCAGCATACACACATACACATACCCCTACACATACATGGGTAGCACCATGACATCGTTCGTGACATCGTTCAGCATACACACATACACATATCCCTACACATACATGGGTACCCGCATGACATCGTTCGTGACATAGTTTAGCATACACACATAAACATACCCCTACACATACATGGGTAGCCCCAGAGTTGGTCGCGGGCCGCGGGTTCCCGCGGGTACCCGCGGGGCGGGGCGGGTATCACCAAATTTCAATACCCTCACTACTACCCGCGAGGGTATCTGTGCGGGCCTAACTTAAAAATTTTAACTATTTTTAACTGAAATTTACTAGTTAAACAGAATTAGTTAATTGCCACTTAAAGTTGAAACTTAATTTCTTTGCACCAACTGATACTTAACTAATTGCCACTTAAATTAAGTAGGAGTTAAGTACGACTTAAGTTCCAGCTTAAGACACGTGACGTTAGCGTAACCAATTGTAAAAGCAAAACTGACGATTAAGTGCGACTTAAGTAGCAATTAAGTGCCAATTAACAGGTACTTAAAGTCCCTGCACCAGCAAAATCCTATTTTAAGTGGCACATAAACTTAATCATCAACCACGGAAAATTTAAGTGTCAGATCGATGAAGATTAACTGGTGCTTAAGTTAAGTGTCATTCATTGGTGCAACAGTTTAAGATCGAATTAAAAGTTAATCGGCACTAAAGTGGGATGGGAATTAACTTTAAGTAGCAGCTAATTGCCATTGCTGCAAGCCACCGTTAGAGACGTTTGCTTAATAAACCTAGAAATGTATTAACTTAGTTGAATTTAATTGAATGAGTTTTCACAAATATTTATTAAAGGGTTTAATATTAATGAGAAAGAAGAAGAAAGTGAGAAAGAGGAAGAAAGTTTAGTATTAGTCTGTTGCCGAATTGTAGATAGAAGTATTCTTGTTTATGATTGAAACTATCTATGACACTACAAACTAAAGCCAATATAGGCATCAGTAATAGCGACAAAGGAACCAGGCCTCTTGTGATCCTGGTATCTTGTGGTCTTTTTAATTTCATGTTTCGGTTCCTGGAGTTTATCCGATTTCGTTTCTGCTAATATTCCTTCCGTTCCTGTTCCTATTTTTGTCCTGTTTCGCATATATTTTGCACTAAGAAAGTTAACGATAAAACAGATACACCTAATAAAATGAAAATTGCCGTTTTAATTTAGTTTTCCACATGAGCTGGGCGAAAAAATTTTGCGGGTATCTTGCGGATATCACTTGTCTGCGGGCCGCGGGGCGGGGCGGGTACCCTTCTGCGGGCCGTGGGCCGGGGCGGGTAGCAAAAATCCGGCCCGCGACCAACTCTGGGTAGCCCCATGACATTGTTCGTGACATCGTTTAGCATACACACATACACATACCCCTACACATACATGGGTAGCCCCTTGACATCGTTCGTGACATCGTTCAGCATACACACACATGGCTACCCCCATGGCATTGTTCGTGACATCGTTTAGCATACACATACACATACCCCTACACATACATCGGTAGCCTGGGTAGCCCCATGACATCGTTCGTGACATCGTTCAGCATACACACACATACACCATACCCCTACACATACATGGGTAGTCCCATGACATCGTTCGTGACATCGTTCAGCAATACACATACACATACCCTTACACACACATGGCTACCCCCATGACATCGTTCATGACATCGTTTAGCAACACACATACACATACCCCTACACATACATGGGTAGCCCCATGACATCGTTCGTGACATCGTTCAGCAACACACATACACATACCCCTACACACATGGCTATCCCCATGACATCGTTCGTGACATCGTTCAGCAACACACATACACCATACCCCTACACATACATGGGTAGCCCCATGATATCGTTCGTGACATCGTTTAGCAACACACATACACATACCCCTACACATACATGGGTAGCCCCATAACATCGTTCGTGACATCGTTTAGCAACACACATACACATACCCCTGTATGTGTATACATGGGTAGCCCCATGACATCGTTCGTGACATCGTTTAGCATACACACATACACATACCCCTACACATACATGGGTAGTCCCATGACATCGTTCGTGACATCGTTCAGCAATACACATACACATACCCTTAGACACACATGGCTACCCCCATGACATCGTTCGTGACATCGTTTAGCAACACACATACACATACCCCTACACATACATGGGTAGCCCCATAACATCGTTCGTGACATCGTTTAGCAACACACATACACATACCCCTGTATGTGTATACATGGGTAGCCCCATGACATCGTTCGTGACATCGTTTAGCATACACACATACACATACCCCAACACACACATGGCTATCCCCATGACATCGTTCGTGACATCGTTCAGCAACACACATACACCATACCCCTACACATACATGGGTAGCCCCATGACATCGTTCGTGACATCGTTTAGCATACACACATACACATACCCCTACACATACATGGGTAGCCCCTTGACATCGTTCGTGACATCGTTCAGCATACACACACATGGCTACCCCCATGGCATTATTCGTGACATCGTTTAGCATACACATACACATACCCCTACACATACATGGGTAGCCTGGGTAGCCCCATGACATCGTTCGTGACATCGTTCAGCATACACACACACATACACCATACCCCTACACATACATGGGTAGCCCCATGACATCGTTCGTGACATCGTTTAGCATACACACATACACATACCCCTACACATACATGGGTAGTCCCATGACATCGTTCGTGACATCGTTCAGCAATACACATACATATACCCTTACACACACATGGCTACCCCCATGACATCGTTCGTGACATTGTTTAGCAACACACATACACATACCCCTACACATACATGGGTAGCCCCATGACATCGTTCGTGACATCGTTCAGCAACACACATACACATACCCCTACACACACATGGCTATCCCCATAACATCGTTCGTGACATCGTTTAGCAACACACATACACATACCCCTGTATGTGTATACATGGGTAGCCCCATGACATCGTTCGTGACATCGTTTAGCATACACACATACACATACCCCAACACACACATGGCTATCCCCATGACATCGTTCGTGACATCGTTCAGCAACACACATACACCATACCCCTACACATACATGGGTAGCCCCATGACATCGTTCGTGACATCGTTCAACATACAAACATACACATATCACTACACACACATGGGTACTCCCATGACATCGTTCGTGACATCGTTCACTTAACACACATATATGCACATATACACACAAACATAAACAAACAAACAAACAAAAAACAAACAAACAAACACGTGACATCGTTCACACAACACACACATATACACACATAAGGGTCCCCCATGACATCGTTCGTGACATCGTTCACTTAACACACACACATATATATATATATATACATATACACACAAACATAAACAAACAAACAAACAAACAAAACCTTCGAATGTGAAAAACTGGGGGGGGGGGGGTGAACGCATGCCACATGCTCTTCTAGCACACATCACAATAACATGCGCATACACGCTACACATTAGGATGACACACCTGCCCCACTAATGTACATACTCTCTCACTCCAACTGACATCACCCACCTCCCTGCCATCGCATGCCATCGCATGGAAGGGTGACCAGGCGAAAATAGCTTAAAAATCGCTTTCAAAAGTACCCCTAAGAAAAATCGCTCTCACAAGGGTTTCCCAAATTTGCTTCCACAAGGGTCAGTGAAATTTGACCTCCCGTTCAGGTATGGGTATACCTGCCGACCCCCCCCCCCCCCAAACGGGGGAATATTCGCGTATTGTGGTCGGAGCACCGTTACGCAATGCCAAGAAGATGAGCCCTCTAGCGGCTTACGCTTCTTCTAATATATAGGAGCACAGATCATGGACTCTAGACAAAATGTGATTTGGCAGTCCCTTTGCGGTGCATCACTAACAAAATTTGGTACTGACAACCGTTTCTTGTGCCAAGACTAAAACTTTTTCATATCATGCAGATCCATTGGAATTGTAAATTTAAGGATTAAATTTAGAGTTGGTATTACCTGCTGAGCACCAGTAAAGAACCAAGTAAGAATAATATAGAGTGCCACAATTATGGCCCCAATGGGATCCAAATATTTCCAGTAATTGGCTGCTAAAAATGCACTGACCAAAGCGACGATATTGGACACACAATCGTTTCTATGATCAACCGCCAGCACCTTAAAATTGTAACATTATGAACTGAGAAAAACTAAGCAAATTTGGACGATCAGAAATTTCACAGTTCAACAATATTTGCTTGAGGTTGAAGGTTGGAGGTTTCCGATACTTTTGTACTTTAGAAATGCGCGCGCAACCTGTCACACTCCAGATTTCATTAGCAACCACTACTTCAATGGATTACCTTAAAAAGTTCTTCTGAAAACCTTCTGAAGGCATTACATGTATCTTAAAAGAAATTGATTACGACTGCTTTCAATAAAACAAGATACAATAACAGATAATCGAACCCGACAATGGCATACCTGGGCTCCTGACGATTTTTGACGATAACAAAAAATCCATAGTATGAACTTCACGACCACAACAACTACCAATATAGTAATGCTGGCCACGTCGACTTTAGGGTTAACTTTGTTATCAGTAATCGATTCTACAGACTGAATTATCATCTGAAGACTGGCGACGGCCATTATCACAGATACAATGATAACGGCAAGAGGTTCCAGTTTACTTCGACCTCGTGGATAGACGTAGGGATCGTGATCTTCCTTCAATACAAAATTTGTGGTATTTATTTTGACTTTGCTTGCACTGATTATTTTGTTTATTTTACAGCCATTAGAGTAAGAAATGTTGCGTTCATATAAAAAATAAAACAAATAAATAAATAAATAAATACAATTGTTGTATCAAGATGAAGCGAAGGTAATCAACAACCATGTACTTTAAAGAATAACGTTTTGAGTCTTCCACATTTTGTTTTTCATGGTTGGATATTTAAAATTTTTGAAATTTATTATGTTCATGTTCACTGTTCATAACTCATAACTCCAGCAAAATTCTTAAAATGCGCTAAAAATTCGCATGAATGCTCTTGTCTAACCAAAGAATATAGTATATATCAGTTAACCTCTATATGCTACCAGACACATCATGTATACTATTAGAACCTCTTCATGTTGTCATTGTTAACCCTAGTTTACACAGTATTCAAAAATCTTACAATAGCTCTTGTCGTAGCCCAAATAACAATTCCTGAAGTAATGTCGACGGCAGAGTCAATAACACTGGATATGACAGACAAGGAGTCAGTTAGGTAAGCCACCACTGCCTTGGCAATCAGAAGTACTACATTGCAGACAAAGGTAACCTAAACCGATCATAGGACTAACAATTAAACAATTTGTGTAACGCAAATTTTTACTTTTGAAGTAATAAAATATAATATTAAACTCTAGTGATTCTAGGCTAGGATCATATTTATTTTTACTCCTTGCAAGGCACTATAGTTTCCCATTCCCCGTAATTTTCATACTAAGTTTCTAGCTTCGTTGCTGTATATTTCACAACTACAGCTTCTGATGACTTTTCTTGGAGATTGTTGGTGTGTCTGACGATCAGTGGTACTACAAATCAATTTCTGAGCAAAGCTTAAAATTTAAATCCATGCATTATGAGCAAAAGATTCAAAGCTTATACTTATGTGGCTTAAAATCATTTACCTGCGCTAATAGTCTGTCTTTCTTCAGAGCAACCGCATCGGCATCAACTTCTGCTCGATTGCATCGGCCTACTTCGGTTTCATCCTCCGCATACTTCCCCAAAAGAGCGGTTTGATTTATGTAAAAGGTTTTCAAAGCCTTTCGTCGCCAGCGATCTGAACACGGCCAGCAGCCGCTGCGATCCTTTTTCTGAACTATGACCTCGGAATATCGAGGTGGCTGATTCAAAAGTGGGGTTGATTCCGAAACTTTGCCAGTTGTTGGAAACGAATCATGGACGACCTCACCGTTACCTCCATATGACAGTTTGTGAAGCTGACCTGCCTGGGAATAACTTTTCGTCAGTTTGCGTGTTGCCATACCTTTGCATTAAAAAAACCGCTTTGCTTCTGAATGTTGGAATTTCAATGTTTTTGACGACACCATGAAAAATGCTGATAAGAGAACAGTTGATAATGGCCTATGTCGATTTGAGAAGCATCACGTGGACCTACACAGTTTAAAAAGCTAAGCTATCCACACGTTGTGTCACTGAAACTCCACAGATGCTAGTGCTACGGCGGAACTGCCACATAGCCGATAACCCCATTTCCTTGATTAATTAATTAACAAATAATACAATTAATCGGTAGTCAACCTAAATCAAATGGGTTAAAACCTAAACGTGTTTAACCCAACAATACATGTGTAATGAAGTTGCTAGTCTCCAGAGACAGAAAACGCTCTGCTCTCTGGTCTAGTGACAGAAACCGCTCTGCACTTGATTACACGGAAGGTCAGCACGTCCACTTAGGAAAGTAGACTTAGGCACCGGATCTCCGAAAGGTGGTGTTCCAAAATCAGAGATTCCCTGCAGCCAACCTTTGTAGGGGTCTTCTTCGTGAGTTCGTTTGTTGCACTGGATTCCAGCTGATCAGCAAGAGGGGTCAGCGCTTGCTTGGATTTGATCGCTGGATTGATGCTGAATCTTCTGCTTCCTGACCAGAACTTACCTTTGAGTAGTCCTGATCCAATCCTTAGGCTAACGCGCCTGACTTTCAGAGACAATCGCGCCTCTCTGTTATACTCTGAGACTCTAAGTCTTGACACACCAATTATTTACTAAACTTGTTACAGGTATTACGGGGACACTCTTTGACAAGATTACAAATTACAGCTACAATATGCGTATGGACAGGGGTCGTTACAGACTGTGCAAAACAGATACAATTACAGACACGTACAGTACACAATTTACTGTACCAGAGTTGCCAGTTACTTTCTTTAGGTTATTATTGATATTATCCTAATTTAGGATAATATTACCCAAGTTATAGGTTTTAGGTTAGGGACAAGGTTCAGTGGTACTTCTTCTTCTTCCTTTTATTACACTCTGTCTCTACTGTACTAACTATTACACTGTCTCCAACACTCGACTAACCAGTTACCTATGTGCTTTCTCGTGCGCCTATATGCTTGTGCTGTGCGACTCTTTATCCGTCCTTACACACGGATTATCAAACTACAAATCAGCAAACCACAAACAAACAATTATTAACTAATATAAACCTGGGGTCGGTCTATGGGTGAGTCCCCGAATCGTTGGACACTGCTTTCCCGAAGGTCCGCTCCAACACCTAGACAGGGTTACTGTACGAACTGGCTTTTTGAGGAAATAGAGAAAATGGGGAGTCACCTGGTTCTGCCTTACTTATTCCTGATTAATATAAATTTAAACAACTACACTACAAAGTTCAATTGCTCTGATGGCTTCTTCTGTCTTCAGGCTAGCTGTTGGCTCTGGCTGAATGCTAAGCTCAAGCCAGAGACGAGGGGAGCATAGCTCCGGAACCGATAACGATGACTAGGGGGAAAGTGGCCATTTTATACGAACGGTTCAAAAGACAACAAGTTTATAGTACTTTCAGACGGTTTTGGTTTCCCAACTTGAAATCAGGTGCCTGCGAAGTCGTCTCTGTTCCTGACCCTAGCTGCGGTCTAAATCCACAATGTACCTACAGTGATAGGTTCCACGAATCGGCTACTGACAGGGTTCGCTTCTCAGGATCACTTCCGGATCCAACAATCTTAGATAAGTACCAACGGAGACTGACCACTGAATTCCAATACAGGGCTGAACTCTTCCACTGACTGCTTCACTACTGGATTGCTCACGACTTCGAATCCGGATCAGCGACTGTCCGCGCACCTGAATCAAATGGGTTAAAACCCATTAGTACAAGATTATGGTGCGGGAATCGAACCCAGCAACCATTACTCGTTCCTTTGCTTTCTAGGCCCAAAATGTGCATTTTGGGCCCCATTTGAACTTGCAACTTGAGGGTTGACTAAAAACAGCGGATTATTGCCTGTTTGACAATATTAACCGTTTTTGGTAACTTCTTGTCACCAATTGGGCCTTCCTGGCCTTTGCTAACTTGTATCATCAGATTTTAGTTGAACTTGCCGCAATTTCGGCTTGGACAAACTGATTCATAAGTTTTCCACCTTGGGCCCGGCTGGGCCTAACTGAACTGGTAATTACACGTACTGTTCTTGAGAAATGTACAAAAACTGTGTTGTTTGCTACCTATTTTCAGACTTCGCTTGCTTTTGGTCCTTTCCTTGCACTGACCGGCCTTCAAGGGCCATTTTGGTGTAAAACACTGATTCTAGTTAACTCCTGCACAATCTTCAGAGCAGCTTATGGTACTGGCGAGTATTAACATTTTCGGCCCGTGTTTGGCCTGATTTTGATGGTTTGTCACGGGAAATGGGTTCATTTCCCGTGACCCAAAGATTACTTCAATTACATGTACGAAACTGGACGTTGTTATGGTGCATTTCTGATATTGGAAGATGGTCATTTGTTAAATACCTATAGTAATCACCTTAACTAATGCCTACCTACCTACTCATATTAATTAACTAAGGTCTACGTAATATTAATGTTAACTTGCGAACTAACTAAAGCCTACTTAATATTGATGTTAACTTTCGATTACCTGGTGTTTTAATGTAAAACCTCATTAATTGATTATTTGCAGGTTTGGGACTAAAGTAGCAAGTTTTAAAATAAAACCTACTGGCTGGCTGAGAGTGAGTTTTTGCATGTTATTAGTTTTAATCACTTTCGAGCAAAAAGGCAAAAACTCACTCACTCACTGTCTCAGCAGCCATTCTACGCAGTCCCTACTTACCGACCTACCGACCTACCGAACTAAATAGCTAACTACTTTCTACCTAAGAAGCTCGGGGAACCGTACCGAACCGCTATTCGATCCGGCGCTGGCAACCCTGGCAGCCAGCCGAGTGATAGGCGCGCAATGTACCACCCTTTCACTTGAGCTTGTTTAAATTTGAGCAAAACTGGCATACAGAGTAGCGAAATTTTGATAAAAATGAATTTGAGTGAAAATTATACATTCTTGTAGAGCTTGAAAAACTGAACATTTTTTGTGCTGACAGCACCAAAAAATGTTAAGTAATTAGTGAGGAAAACTTAATTAAAGTTTACTTCTACATATGCATAATTAGCACATCTAACGTATTAATTAAAGTGCACACACGCTGGGTTGCTAAATTGTTTCCTTATATAGGCTAGCTTAAACCTGTTCTAATTATAACCCGTGTAGCTCAAATGGATGAGCACTGGATCTATTAATCCAGAGGTCCTGAGTTCGAACCTCAGCACGGGTCTATTTCTTTTCTTTTAGCTTGGTTCGTCTTTTTGCCTCTTGCATGGGAGTTTATGTGATTACGGTAACGACCGTGAACCCATGCTAGTTTTAAACCAAGCCCAATTGGTATCTCTCTCTCAACTAAGCCCACTATTTCCTAATTTTTATGAACTCCAACTAATTAATACAACAAACTACAAACATGTTCCTACCTAGTACTCAATAACCTACTAGTCCGCTAATCGGATGTTTACCATATAAAACTAAGTTTTTGAATTAATTTCGTAATAGTTTAAACTGTTCTATTCTGGTCCTGTTCTCGGCTAATTCTGGATTCCTTGAATGCGGCCCATCCGTCCCCTAATCGCAGGGCAACCTACACGGATGACCGGAAATCCAGCAGGTCTGGCAGACCTAATGGGGGTCCCCGTGACCCTAGGCTGCCAAACCTGTCTAAATCGCCAGAATTACCTTTATTTCTTATATATATTTCTACGAATTTCACTCCAAAATTGGCACTTTTACAACAATTACACGTCCAACCCACAAATATTACTGATTATAATTTATCTTAATTTTGGGCCCAAATTGCTACTCAATTTGGCCCACTTTCCTGCCTACTATCTGAGCATTTTACCCATTCATTCTGGCAGTCCCAATACCCTTATCAACAAAAAAGGGGGTTTACATGGTATGCCCACATTCACACTCACAATTATACAATTTTGATTACTAATTCACACCTTGAAAAGAAGGCTAGCTCTGGAACCTCAGACTCCATGAGGGGTTTACCCAGGCAGCCACTTACGTAAATTTGGGGGGTCTCATTCACACTACAATTAACAACAATATTGACACAAACGATTACACAGACATAATACGTCCTAACTACTGCCTAACGTGGTCTACCTACTTATAGTATGCATATTTTGCCCTAGTTTTGGATTAACTTTGATTTGTGACTTCCAGTATTTGGAACTTTGATAAAAGAGAATTTTGTTGGATTTTTGGGAAACTTCGGTAATTGACTTGAAAGCAGAACGAGTAATAATTGCTTAGGCAATTATTACTAAAAAACAGATCACACATACACTTCCGCTAAGGACAGCTTCAGATTAATTAAATTAACACTGGGAAGTCGGCCATTCCCTTTAAAATAGCTTGATAATTGATGATTAAAAATGATTCAGATCCTTTTTTGGGTTCCTAATATTTTGATGCCGACACAAGGTTACATTTCACAATCACAATACATAGTTACAGACAATAATGTTGCTTCAGTAGCGCCTATTTTTGCGAATATGGCCGGCAATTCCTAGTTGCCGGCGGTGGGGAAAAACAGTCCCTAAACTAACTCAGTTCTGAATGTGAGGTCGTAACCAAGGGACCTCCTATCTCAACTTAGGGGTGGGTCCCCACTCAAAATCCCAATTCATTATATAAACCCCGAAAAACAACAATACAGACAAAATATTTGGGCATACGCCCCTGTAACAGTTAAAGCCATTCAGGCCGTGGCTTGGTTGACAATCCTAATTTTTAAACAAGGCCCGAAGGCCACAAAAGTAAAGTTTTTAGGCCAAAAGGGCCTTTAAAATTCCCTAAGAATGCGTTCCTGGTGTGGTATTTTGGCCGAGCATAGTGCGCTCATATGGCCCTCAGTGTGCGGTGTTCGTCGTGTGCGCTCATATCTTCTCCTCTGACCCGTGCGGTGGTCAGAGGAGGGCCCTAACTCGTGTACCTAACCTGGGAAAGCACGTCTTTTATTCCCGGCCAAAACGCTGGCACAACGGGAAGACGTGCTAAGTATGGGGGGAAAAACCGACCGCTCTCGGCCGAGTCTCAGACGAACACTGATGGAAATTTGAAAATTTCCAGTGAGCTGACAGGAGTCTGACAGCTCACTGGTGTTTACTTTGCTGGCGGACTTTCTTTGATTTTTATTGGAGCTTCCAGAAGTTTCTGGAAGCTCCCTATGTTAATACATGTGCCCGACTCGGGCTGGCCAAGCGGCTGGTCCGTTGGAGGGGAGATTAACGAGCAATTGGAATTATTACCCTCCAACTGACCCCAAATTTGATGGATTTCCCAAGCCGAATTTTGGGAAACTTTGCAGACTTTTTGGTTACCACGTAAAGGTAACCAAAGGGGAAGTTTCCAACTCTAGGAATGAAATTAAAAGGATTACAAAACGAAATTGTACAGAATAGAGGCCACTCGGGGCCGAATATGGAAAAATAAATATTAATGGCCAATTTGGCCGTGTTATTTAGTAAAATTTATATTTATTATTTTTTGGCCTTCCCTTGTCTCCTGGCCCCTTTCTTTCTTTTTAGACTTGACCTTTCGACCGTAGACAAGGGAAGCCGCCCGTTGATCCCAGCAACAATTGTCCTTCCTCGCCAAGACTCTAAGTCTAACTAGAAAAGAAAAGGAAGGGCAATTGTTGCGTAAAAAATATGCATACTCTTAGCTACGTAATTTTCTAGAAACTAAAACTTAACTATTCTTAATCTGCGTACCTAACTACCTAAGACTAACTATTTTCGTTTCTTTTAAATTATTAAGGAGGGGGTTAAGCCCCCTCCGAACGTAATTTCCTGCTATGTGTATGTGTTAAATTCTTCTCTGCGAGGCAAGTCTCTGCTGGGAGAGAGCCAGCAGAGGCTCTGGAGGTGTGAATGGAAACATGAATGGGCGTAACCTCACACATAGTTACGCATTGTTATAAGGTCACCCAAGGCCAATATTACAAAATTAAAATGTAACTTAAACAAAACTTCTTTTACTTATAACTTTCGCAATATTGGGAGTTAGGTGACCGGGTTTGGAGTGTTAGAATCAGCAGAGAATTGCCTTTCAGATGAACCCAACTTGTATTTTGACCAAAATTCTGACTAATTAACTAATTATCACCTAACTAATGCAAATTAAGCCTAATTAACGCTTATGAACACTAATTAACACTGTTCCGTGCCCCTAATGGGCGAATTATAGCCTTATTTTGGCCCATCTTCCAATATTCGCACGTATTAACCGCGTAAAACGTTTTAAACTCGTAGTTTCTTATTAAGTTGCTGGTTATTAAACAACTTCTTTCCTTGAACTTATTTTCCTTGATGATTTCCAACTATTTTAAACAGTTTCTGAATGATTTTCTTGACAATGTGAGGCCGTATTCGTGGCCTGGGAAGAGTAACGACTCCTCCATTATACGGAAAACCGTATTAGGGCCTATTACTGACCCGGGAAGGGTAACGACCCCTCCGTTATTAGCTGATGACCTACCTAAGCTTTCTTAGACTACGTTCCACTGAGATTCTATTCCATTTTCGTGTCCTTTGCGTGAGCGTAATACTATTTTATGCCTTATTCTTCCTATTTATACTAGAACCTATGTCCCTAATAATGAGTTTCTGGGGGGTTTCACACTGGCTGGCAACTCTGGTAACTGCAGAACAGTTACTTTATACAATGCTTGGACGTTTCACAGTTCACATCAAGGTTTCACAAACACACCATTCATAACTAGCGCATTAGAAACTCAGATCAATTCCATCAAGAATCATAAGTTCCCACAAGTTGAGCTTTTCCTTGTACCTTTTAGGTTTTATTTTGCCTTTTCCATTACAACCTCCACAAGTAAAAGGGCTAGGTTTTTAACTAGGGGGGAGAAGATAAAACAATTGAGAAATCCCCCGACAACCATAACTTGTATCAAGATACCATCCTCACTTCGCCAATTCATTAACCAATCAATTACATGACTATCAATGCATCAATTCCTGAAAGACGGATAAAGGCTTGCGTTTCGCGTACGGTGCGGTGAGTTCGTAATCACTCTTAATACTTGACAATAATCTATTACCTTATTATCTAAAGCTACTTAACTAATTCCCATTCTATATTCACTAACACTTATGGCCATCTTGGCCCTTACCGGATACTACTACTACCGACGTTATTAATTATAATCCATGGCCTATCCTGGGCGGGGCCCCTGCGGGGTTACCCTGTGTTACCCAGATACCGTTACGCTTCTTCCTACTTATCCTGGGCGGGGCCCCTGCGGGGTTACCCTGTGTTACCCAGACACTATTACACTTATTCCACTGGGCGGGGTCCCTGCGGGATTACCCTGTGTTACCCAGAACCTATTACACTTCTTCCACTGGGCGGGGTCCCTGCGGGATTACCCTGTGTTACCCAGAACCTACTAGAGCTCTTCGGCTACTATCTCTACAGCTCTTCTATTGAGCTCTTCTGCTAATATTACTGCGACTCTTCCGCTGGGCGGGGTCCCTGCGGGATTACCCTGTTTTACCCAGAATCACTACAAGTCTTCTGCGACTATTACTACGACTCTTCTACTGGGCGGGGTCCCTGCGGGATTACCCTGTTTTTACCCAGAGCTACTAACAAAATCTCTAAACGTCTATCTAACCTCTCCTTGATTCGCATAAACTAATCACTAAACCTTTCCTGATCTAATTCTACAACTACATGATTAGAGGCCAATAGCGGCCTTGTTATTAACGTTCTGCCAATCGCGGTGTGAACGTGGGCGTTCTGCCTATCGCGGTGTGAACGCGGGCGTTCTGCCAATCGCGGTGTGAACGCCTTAGCCTATTTCTGAGTACCTTGTCCCTTATCAAAAATGTCGAAAATACCAGTTACTGTTTAATGGTTCCGTTCCGTATTATTCTTCAAATAATATAATCTCCACGATAAAAACCGACATTGCAAGTTATTTCTGATTCATGGCTACTCTATGTCCACCTCGTTCAAATCATCAATTCCCGTTTTTCAACTCCTTCCTCAATAACCGATAGGATTACAAACACAATAATTAACAAAAACATCAAGTACAATACGATTGCATCAAATCGATTCATAGGGCGTAATCTTATCTTTTCCGTCTCTAATTACTAATCCCGATCGCTGAACGTTTTCGTGAACTAGAAATGCTACGTTTAGGAAACCGTCACAAGCCACACAATAAACAAAAACCACGTAATAAGCAAACAGAACAGGGACAGATTATAAGACAAACAACCGAGATTTACAAATTACTAAGCCTATACACAGTGCAGAGATCTTACGTACTAGCCGCTTAGCAATAACACAATACACATACAAGTAATACACAACAATAATTATAACAAACAGTGAGCAGGGCACTACCAATCTGGCTAAGTATTACACTCGTTTTGAATTATCTCCCTCATCTCTCTACGCTTCTTACTCTGACTGTACAAAGCTGGCTAATTCTTCTTCCTATTTGTCCCAGGTCAAATCGCTGACCTTTTCCCAAACCACGACCAAACAATCAAATAATAAAACAAGTCATCCTATACAACAGTGCACATTAATTATTCTTTACAGCTACAATTACTACAATACAATTCACAATTCACTGAACATTTTTGAACAACCTTGATTGAGCAGAACCCTTGCTCCACCTGAACCTTGAGAGGCCATGGTACCTCGGTAAAGGTGGAGCAATAACTAGACATCCAAGGCTTCTTTGTGCCTTTTTGTAATCTTCGAACCCAACTAGCAAAAGCTACTGTACAATCCTCTGAATAAAACAGCATCTTTTTGGCCTTTTCTTATAGACATAGCAATGCACAGCTATACATTATCAGAACTATACAACACATCATAGACATCGAATAACACACAGAATCAAACAAATATTTTTATTATTTTTGTATATGCCATTTTTTTGATTTTCTGACAATATAACTTTTTGTAGTTTTCCACTATTAAGCTAGCGCTGTACAGAATATACATACTAATTGCACCGATGGGGAGGGGGACCTTCAAGAATGTCAGGGTGATCATGGGGCTCGGGAAGGTCCAACAGACGGCACAGGTAGTTTTCCATCCTCTCCTCTGGAGTCAGAGGGAGGCATTCCGGACAGGTGCAGAGGTTCTCTGCCTGCTGCTGTTTGACGGAGGCAATGGCTTTCTGTCGGCAGAGGATGCGCAATTCTCCAATCTGCCGCCAATACTCTACGACCGGGATGATTTCCTGGTCAAGACAGCTTTGGAGCGCTTTTAGCTCCCTTTCTACATAGGCAGGGACGTGGTCCTTCCACTCCCTTGGAAGCAGGGGAACTTCCAGAAGGTCCACAGGAGGGAACGGATCTAGATCCGAATCGCTCTCCTCAGATGAGGACTGGACAGCTCCTTCGACACAGATTTCTGCGCCGACCGCCGGCTGACGGTTGGCGGGCAGGCGGTCCTCTTCGACGTGAGTGACGATCACATTCGCGTACTCTTTCAGCCAATCGGGCGCGTTGGCGTGCACTATGGAATCGACGTTGGAGGGTACCCGGGGGTTATAGACCCGGGTACGGATTTCACGGAACCTCGGTGTGGCTGGAGTCGGTTCTTCATCCGGTTCCGGTTCCGATTCCTCATCTTCATCTTCCTCTCCTTCCCCATCACTCCGATCCTCCCCGACTGAAAAGGGTGTGTTTTCCGACTGGGGGGGTGGAAGATGTAGGAAAGGAGGGAGTTTCGCTGTGAGAATTTCCAGGGTTGCGGAAGGTGGGATAGGGCGCCTCTGGCCCAAAGGTTGGTTCCGGAAACAGGGGAACTTCCACCCGGAAGTTGGGGTCATTGATAATCTGGATGATATCCTGTCGCATCTGTTCTAGAGCGACAATGAAGAGGGCTTCATCCGCCTTCGTGAAGCCAGTGAGGTTGAGTCGCTTCCAGAAGTAGCGGAATGCGGACTGTACCTGATCGTGGGGTGTCATCCCCGGGGTGGCTTTGATGCAATTGTTGTACTGGATGGCGGTGAGACGGAGGCGTAAACCCGCCTCATCGGACTTAGCCTTGAACCCCTGATGCATCAGTGATGCGGGGTAAGGCTTACTCAAGGATATCATATCTAGTAGACGACCAGCATTGTAAAAGGCTGGGGTGTGATGAGGGTGTTTGTTGAGGTCCGTGACGGTGGTATACTTTCCCACGGCATGGGGAACAGTAACGTAACAGTAACGTCCACCTTAGAAGCCTGGGGGGCCGTCGTACACGGCCGGAATCCCACAAAAGGGACGTTTGGGACTGGAGCACGGGAACGGATTGGCCGCCCGGCCAGGGTAGGAATTGGGACTCTAAATCCCGGCAGGGTCATTGGATTCCTGAAGGCAGGGTTGCTAGCTACCCCCATCAAAGGGGAGTAGCTTCTGGGCGCGGATTCCAGGTTTTGCTGGTCCGACATCTTTATGATTCCTGAAATGATGACATGACATTCATTATCCCAGTCATTGCACATTTGTTGATTCTGCCATCAATCTGCGTTAGCGTCATTAGAGTACCGACTCAAGGACTGCTAATTGTGTGCTATAGAGTACCGACTCAGTAGCTATTCTCATTGCTGGAAGCGTTGCGACTGCATGTAGACAGAGTATCGACTCCGTAGCTAGTCTTAATCACTGAAGCATTGATGCTGCGTATCGACAGAGTACCGACTCCGTAATATTCTCATTTGATCTACACTTCCATGGCAGTAAGGGAAGGTGCAATTAGTAACCGCTTTAGGTGATTTATTTACACGAAAATATTCATAACTCATGTTTTTGGGCGGAAAATCGCTTCCTTTTTATAACAAAAACAACTCTCAGAGACCTGTTTCGGGCTTTCACTGCACACACATATTTTACAATTATACATATATAGCAAAAATATGGTCAATACAAACATATACAGTTACAATCGGGGCGGAGAGTAGCTGGACCTGGGCCGCTTCTCTGGTGGCGGTCCCAGTGACAGGTTCTTCATTCCAGGCGTGGGCAGAGACGCCCTGGGACAGTGACAACAGTGGCAGTGGTTGCCTTCTTTCTGCTGAGGCGCAGGGCCGGTTCGCTGGTTCGGTCCTCGTGCAGAGCTGGCAGGGTTAGGCTGCCAAGCGGGACGGCCGACGGGGCCGTGACGTTGGGCCGGCTGGCGCGACGGATGGTCATAGGGCTTCCTTGGCCCCTCGGAGCGGTTATTTCTCCCGCCGCGGCGATTTTGCCGGGAGGGCCGGCGGTTCTTCTGACGCCGGCTAGGGCCAGCAGATTCGGATGCGCCGGACGGTCCGGCGACAGGCAGTGACGGGTGCCGGGGCCGGAAAATCGGCGAATCGGCATGAGGCCGTTTCTTCTGAGCCTCGTGATAGTTATGGCGCCGCAGATCAGGCGCCTTCAGTGCAGCGGCCACTCGCTGATAGTTATCATAGTTATCATATCATATTGGGGATGGCAATTGGATCCTGGGGCCGGAAGTGGGTCCCGTCTGGTCTGAAGGTGTAGCACCCCCAGATCAGAGAAGCCCACGCCGGATCCTTCTTCATCTCGGCCGTCGGGTCCACGCAATCATGCACGTACACGATGGTGGGAAACGCCCGCACCATCGGGAACGGCTCCTGATATTTCGGGTTTTGGCCGAACGATTCCTTCAGCCTTTCGGCCTCGCGCTGATAAACGACGCCGGGCGTCTCATCTGGTTGCACCCGGATTTCTGGGATGACCAGGATCTTCGTCAGCAGCGGTGACGTGATGGCCACGGCCACCCGCATACACCGGACGGGTGTGGCCATGTGGATGGGCAGCAGAATCGGGTCTGTGCAGCCCGCGATTTCCTTGATGGTGTCGACCACCTGATTGTTCTGAAGAATGGCTCCGCCGATAATGACCACGCGAGGGGACGTGGTATACATCCCCTCCGGGTTCTGGAAATAGGCCCGAAAGAATTCGAGCGACTGGCCCAGGATGTTGGTGGCCAGTGACGTTTCTGAATTCGTGGCTACCCATCGCTTGGTAGCCTCTTCTGATGTCTTGAACTCCCGGCAGCGGATGTCCAGGTGTTCAGCCTTGATGCCCCAAAAGACATCTTCGGTGGCCTCCATAAGCCGACGGTTGCCGGTGGCCATCAGCTCCTTTTGGAAATATGGGATGGAGTACTTCGAGAAGAGCACTCCACCCATAACCAGCGTCTTCAAGACCTGGTGGGAATGAGGATGGGTCAAGAGACGCTCCAGCTTGATAATCCTCTTGCCGTCCTTCTTGACTTCCTTGGCCGTTTCCTTCCTGTAGAGATCCTTGGCCCCTTTATAGGCGCCTGCCAGATTGGCCAGCGTGGCACAATAGTGGTGCTCCGCTGTCAGGCCATCCTTCTTTAGATGCCTGATCATGATGGGCCGGTTGTTGACATCTTTGCCCGGATGGGCAGCAAAGTTGGACAGAGAAGTGTACTCCGTTGAGTCACTTCGGACATACAGCACG
>JASAND010010063.1:0-12375 GCA_030248195.1 Trissonchulus latispiculum
CTGCGATGACAAAAAATGTTCGCCTCACCAGGGGCTTTCATTTGATACCAAACTTGGCTACTTTTGGAAAAATCTATTTTTGACCATTTTGGACCAGTCCGGACCCTGGCCAGGGCGTCACAGGCCGCTGGGTCCACTTTAGAGGGGTCCTCCAATGACAAAAAATGTTCGCCTCACCAGGGGCTTTCATTTGATACCAAACTTGGCTACTTTTGGAAAAATCGATTTTTGACCATTTTGGACCGGTCCGGACCCTGGCCAGGGCGCCACAGGCCGCTGGGTCCACTTTAGAGGGGTCCTCCAATGACAAAAAAATGTTCGCCTCACCAGGGGCTTTCATTTGATACCAAACTTGGCCACTTTTGGAAAAACCGATTTTTGGCCATTTTGGACCGGTCCGGACCCTGGCCAGGGCGCCACAGGCCGCTGGGTCCACTTTAGAGGGGTCCTCCAATGACAAAAAATGTTCGCCTCACCAAGGGCTTTCATTTGATACCAAACTTGGCCACTTTTGGAAAAACCGATTTTTGGCCATTTTGGGCCCGGTCCACGGTCCGGACCCCTGGCCAGGGCGCCACAGGGGTCCGGGTGAAACCTACTATAGCCTATGCTGTAGTCCTCCCGCACCCCACCCCGCATGCAAAATATGAGAGACCTGCGCCCTGTGGACCTTTCTGTATAAGAGACCAAAGTTGGAGTTGCGTCACGGTTGGGCCAAGCACCATCAGGGTGCCCCACAGCCACATGGATAGGTCCTAGAGCGAAACTAATGGGCCTTTTAGATTCACCATATAGGGGTTCCTATTCGAATACGAAACCTCAGCCCAGCAGCTCTTATGTATAGGGCTGCCTACTCCGTAGGCCCAGACCCCCCCTTTTACACGTTAACTACTGACCCCTGGCCAGGGCGCCACAGATGACCGACCAACACCAAACTCTCAAATGGAGACCTCCACCCTTGGGCCATGCCACATGAGCAATATGAGAGCCCGGCTTCGCTCGCTCCGTTCTATTTCGTGGCTAGAATATTTTCGGACTTAGTTTTTTTTCGGGGGTCACTGGGGGGGTCCCCACCGGGGGGGGGGGGGGGGTGGGGCCATCTGGGGGGGTCCGGGAACCGCGGAAAGTAATTTCCCCGGAATTGCGGAACTTTTTGTACAAAAAAAACCTAAAATAGTACGGCTCTGAAGGGTCTTCCGACCTGCACCCCTGGGGGAAAAAAATGGAGAGAAACGCGACCTGCGCGGGGGGCCAATTTTCATATCTCAAGATCTACCCGGCCGATCCGGCTGAAATTTTCACAGCATGTACCCCTGCCCACAGGCTCTTCACACACCAAGTTTGAGCCCGATCGGTCCACTCCTCCGCTGGCCACAGGCCAAACAATGTCCAGATTATACACATTGCGTCAAATTTTCCCTTTCCTAGGGGGAGCGCTAACGCGCTCCCCCTAATATACGATTATTTCCCCCGTTGTCGAACATCAGCCGTTTAAGCAGTTCAGACACAGGAAAAGTTCAGACAAAGGAAAAACACAGTCCGCTCTTTGAAAAAATACATAGTGTTGTAATCTGAAACCTATGAAACCAAACAACCATACTTTTTCTTTTCTTCTTCTTGTTTGGCGAGACTATGCGTCTGAGAGCCATAACGTTCTTCCAAGTAAATTTCCTTCAGAAATTTATTTTCAGGCACTAAAAATAGAAACCGTTTTTGACGAGCCAATCTTTAACCTAGTAAAAGCCAAGGTTATCAGAATGGAATTATCCCTACGTATCTTAGGGCAGTCTAAAGCAATCTTATAAAATGTTCTATACCAGGCATCTTTTTAGTTTCAAAAAATTTAAATACAAGTAACAAAAATGCTCCGCACAAAAGGGGAAAATATGTGTGTTAGGCCTATGTCTATCCTTTAAATTCCGGTTGAGAAAGGCATAAATCCGACACCGCAAAAGTTGCTGAGCTCACTTAGGGCTTTCATTTGATTCCAAATTTTACCACTTTTGAAAAATTTTATTTTTGACCCAAAATCGCCTAAGTCCCCACCCCACCCCACCACAGCACTCTACAGCCACTTTGGGTGTGCAGTTCTATGGCAAAAGTTGCTCAGCTCACTTAGGGCTTTCATTTGGTACCAAATTTTACCACTTTTGAAAAATTTTATTTTTGACCCAAAATCGCCTAAGCCCCCACCCCACCCCACCACAGCACTCTACAGCCACTTTGGGTATGCAGTTCTATGACAAAAGTTGCTCAGCTCACTTAGGGCTTTCATTTGATATCAAATTTTACCACTTTTGAAAAATTTTATTTTTGACCCCAAATCGCCTAAGTCCCCACCCCACCCCACCACAGCACTCTACAGCCACTTTGGGCAGGGGCGCACCCAAGGGGGGGGGCGGGGGGGGGGCGGGCGCCCCCCCTGTCAGGTTTCGAAGGTCAGAAAAATTAAGAAGCAGAAAGGAGAAAAAGCAGAAAAAACAAAAATTTTCGCGCCTTCGTTGCTGTTTGTTTCTATTTTGATTTAGCATAAGCTAATCGAAGCTAAAAGCGTTTATAGCTTTATACCATACGTATATATAATTTTTGTAATTTTACGCAGTCGAAATTAAAAATACGCATTCTAAAATAAAAATATACGCAAAATTTACGCAGATGCGTTTTTCAAAAAATTCATTAAAAACCCCTGATATCCACGCTTTTTTTACAAAATACAATTTAAAATGCACACACAAAAGCTTAGTCAAATTTTGCTACTGCTAACCACAACATGGCTCAAAAAATTTTCAAATAGGTGAAGTTTTTTAAAAAGAGCTCTAGCTTTTAGTTGGGGGCTGCCGCCCCCAGACCCCCGCTTCTTCCCACTTTTTCTTATCATAGCTACATTGCTTTGCTTTGTTTAGACTTTTATTAGTTTGAGTTATATAGTACGTACGTATATACTTTATGTATCCGGTGAAACCAGGGCGCTAGCCAGAAGACAATTTTGATCCTTTGAAACAACAAAAAGTGGTCAGAAAAAATTGTTTTCAGGTCTGAAATGCAAAAAATTCTCAACTTCTGGGGGGCTGCGCCCCCCAGACCCCCTGCTTTCGCATTTCTGAGAATGATTAATTCTATTTAACTACCTCAGCCAATGTAACTAACTACATGTTTGTTCTCAAAGCACAAAAACATGTGTAGAAATAACTATAAAAAATTTCAACATTGTTGCCGCCCCCCCTGTCAGAAAACGCTGGGTGCGCCACTGACTTTGGGTATGCAGTTCTATGACAAAAGTTTCTCAGCTCGCTTAGGGCTTTCATTTGATACCAAATTTGACCACTTTTGAGAAACTTTACTTTCGACCATTTGACCCTCCCACCCGACTGACCCTTCAAACGGCAAAGTAGAACCAGCCCAGCAAAATAGGTACGTCGGACGGCAAAACGAATACCGGGAATGAGCTGGGCACACCAGAAAACCCATAGAGACAAAGTTTTGAGAGGCTAGGTAGAGCCTACTATGGACCTCCAGGAAGCGGTTTCCGACTTGACCCTCCAGACGGCAAAGTAGAACCAGCCCAGCAATATAGACACGTCGGACGGCAAAACGGATACCGGGAATGAGCTGGGCACACCAGAAAACCCCTATAGACAAAGTTTTGAGAGGCCAGGTAGAGCCTACTATGGGCCTCCAGGAAGCGGTTTCCGACTTGACCCTCCTGACGGCAAAGTGGAACCAGCCCAGCAAGATGGGTGGGTCTGACGGTAAAACTGACTGCGGGAATCGATTCTCCGTGCCAGAAAACCACTGTATGGAAGATTTGAGCTTTCAAAGTTAAATAGATAGCGAGAAATTTCGATTTTTCATTTTTCGAATTTTCGCCATCTTTGACGGGCCACTGTGGTCGCTAGAGAAGTGATAGAGAAACGCAACCTGGACCGTTAGTTAGTTCAATACATGTAATTTCTGAATATAAAAAGAAATCAGCTCCAGCTCGTAACGTTCGACCTGAGCGACGACCACAAAAATGGTCACTTTTCGCTATGAGCCGACTTTGCGGCGTCACTGCGGCGCTGTGGCGCAGCTGCGGCGCAAAAAAATTGTGATTCTTAAATTCTTTAGAGGGTACTACTAGACCCCATAGCCCTTTAGGTTGGCCCACCGCTGCAGATCACGTGAAAGCGGCGAACATTATGTATATACAATACAACCATCAAATAGGAGAAACCGGAAAAAAAACATCGCCGCCATAACCGGTCCGGGGCGCAACTTTTTAACGGTAAGTGATACGGGCTGAAACTTCACAGACATACTAAACTCGATGTGCTCTACAATTTGCGCATGAAATCTGCGCAGGATCTGCGCAGGATTTTGCGCAGCTTCTGCGCAGCTTATTTTACACTGTCTCCAGCCACTTTTCACACATATTATAGGGGTCGCTGCCGCGACCCCTATGATATACATTTGTTTTTTCTAGATTGAACAGGAGTTGAATATAAAGGTCTAATCGGTTTTAGAGACTGCTACCTGCTTATCTTGCAGTCAGACAAAAGATACACATGCTCATTCAACGCTGAAGCTTAAAAGCTTTGCAGTTAACCATAACCATTATGAGTGAGGCTACATAACATCAAAAACACACACTTCTTAAATAGTCATTTACAACAAGAATCCGGAATCTTTCATAGTTGAGACATGTTTCAGGCACATCCGTATCATGATGACTGAAATACAAAGAACAAAAAAGCTATATAATTCATTACATCGGTTAAGGCGCAATCATAGTCGTGAACTCATAGAGACGCGAGTCGGCGTGAGCCGACGCCTCAGATACCGTTTTAGCCGTTTTAGCAGTTTGAAATACATTGAAGAGGATTTATGCTCACCAACGCATTCAGACGCTTATATACATGCGTCGGCGCGCGTCCATTTGCGTCAACGACTATGAATGCACCTTTAGTTTTCGCACATTATGATATATGTTATCGATTCATTGGTAAATAAATTGCAGAACTATAACATTAAATATGTATGGGCTTTTTAGTGGGGGGGGGACGGGGGGTTCCCCTTCTTTCCTTCCCACTCAGCTCCACCCCCACTTTTTTGGGCATCCCCCCACTCACTATAAGGTGCCCAGAAAATGCCAAATTTTAAGGTTTTTTAGTCAAAATTTTCAAAAGCTTATATAGCACGTATACTGTGGGGCGATTGTTCATCCCATTCAGGGGCGGATCCAGGGGGGAGGCTGCGATTCGATTTTTCAGAGACATTTACTATTTTTGCCAAAAATGTGTAGTATTTAAAAAAATTTCTCAGTGCTTCAAAATGAAAAGAAATGAAGATCCGAAGACCTATTTTCATTGCAAAAACAAAAAGTGTCTTCAACTTCTGGGCTTCTGGGGGGCCCCGCCCCCGGACCCCCCACTGCAAAAGTGGTACCGCTACCCCCGTCACCAAATCCTGGAAAGTGATTCCATTTCCTTGATTTCCAATATATACGTATAGTAATATAACTTCTGCAGATACAACTCACATGCTGTCAGATTTTTTCTTGTATTCCGGAATATAGTCCAGGTGAGACCTTGCATCAAATCTATCTATTGTAATGGACGGATCACCTTGCCATGATCGCCTGGATGGAAAAAACCAGGTTTTACATAAAGAGTGCACAACAAACTAATAGAACTGAGAAACGGAAACCGATGTTTCAACAATTTTTAAAACTACGTATGCCAGGTGATGCTCAAGTCCGAATCCTGTAAAGACAAATATGTGAGGAGCAGTAAAAACATTACCTTACTTACTACATATATAGTTTTACTATGAAAATTTGTAGAATGTTCTAGAAGAACTTTACTGCATAATCAATCATACAGTATTTCATAACCTCAAGGAAAATATTGCAGCTGTTTTCTACAATTAGTTCATTATTCAGAAAAGAAATTAATGAATAAATATTTTACAATCAGCCATCTCAGAACCTTCTGCATCGCCGAAGACTTTTTCTCAAGTTTCTCCTACTTAGCAAGTATATAAATCTGCCTATGTTTTCGATGAAAGCCAACTTCTACGGTTTATATAGAAAAATAACGCAACGCACGTCTGGGTTTATTTTACTGGGGGGGGGGGCGGGGGGGCCCCCCCCCCACTTTTCGGGTTCCCCCCCACTCGAGCACCTCCCCCCCACTCGTTCCCCCTCCACGTTTTTGGACTTCCCCCCCCCACTCACTATAGGGTGTCCAGAAAATGCCAAATTTTAAGGATTTTTGATCAAAATTTTCAAAAATTTTCCGGCTTCGCCGGAAATATTTGATGAAAAATCACCTTTTTTTGGTGCTAAAACTTGATTTTTGAGCACTTTTAAGCATAGTTATAGCAGTGTATGTGGAAAACAGGCTATTTATACAGCATTTTTAGCATTTTTGGCTCATTTTATTCCCCCCACTTTTCGACCTCCCCCCCCACTAGTGGGGGGGCGTCAACCCCCCCACTTATTTTTGCCTAAAATAAACCCAGTACGTATATTGTGTACAGTATAGCGCAGTAGAATCGTTCAACATCGTGAATTCTCGAAGTTCGCGAAAATTCGCTAACTGAACGCGATTATCGCAAACTTAGCTGGAAGTCGTGATCAAGATGGCTAAATCGACAGTTATCGCGAAAAACAAGGACGATTTCCGCCAAGTTTCGCGAAAGGTTTGATCATTAATCGCGAATCTCGTATATTGAAATTTTTGCTTCCTTTCAAAAATTCCGTGCCCTCAGTCTTTTTGCCCCCCATCCCTAGAATCAACGCAGTTAGCTAACCGGATATCCGCAAACAAAAATTTGCCAGATAATTATACGTATATATATGAAAATGAAACTGAACCAACATATAAACATAAATATAAACCAACATTGTTGAGGGTGCTTCAGCTTGCTGGGCGACAGTCGAATCCAAATGAATCTTACACAAACGCCCATGCAATTGCATAAACTGAGTTGGATCTTGACGCTGAAACAACATTATATAAGCTTACATATGGGAAAACTTAGGGGTGAAGACATCCAATCGTTTGGGGGAAACACACTTTCAACAGCTCTACAGAAAAACAATTAGCGACACTAGTGCAGTAATATAGAGAACGCTGCAGCAACGTTGTTGTTGTGATTTCCTGGATCGTCTGGGAGGGTCCCAATATGATTGGAGAGGTTAATACCTCCCCACACCCTTGAGGAACTCCAGGACCGCCCGGGGCTCCTCCGAAAGGACCGAGATGGTAGGGTTAGGGCCAAGGTGCCGGGTGCGCATTGCCGTATGGGCCGGACAATGGATAAAAAGATGGAGGATATCTTCCTCCGGGTGCCCACAGTTAGGACAGGCCGGGGAAGCAGAGATACCGATTCGGTGTCGGTACTGGGCCAGTAGATTGCAGTGTCCATTGGCTCTCAATTGTGCCAACAGAACACGCTCCTTTCTGGTCATTGTTATTTCCGCTGCGGTGGCCGCTCTGGACCGGCCATTGTAGATTCCCATCTGATCGTAGGTTTTCTGATTTTCCAACGACTCGTTCCGGTAGTGTCGCTTGATAGTTGATTTTGCCGTTGAGTAGTCGACAGGCACATCTGCCTGTGGCAGCGTAGAAGCCAATTTAGCCGCTTCATCGGCTAGCTCATTTCCGTTGATTCCTATATGCGACGGTACCCACTGAAATGTGAAATGGATGCTCCGTTCGTCCAGCTGATGCAGGACTTTCCAGATTTCAGAAATTAGTTTGCTTCCGTCTCCTCGCAGGTGGCCGGATTGCAGCTTCGTGATCAGAGATTTGGAGTCAGAGCAGATTCTGATCTCTGACCATTCGGGTTTCCGGTTGGCTTTGATCCATCGGAGGCCTTCTAAGACGGCAAAGGTTTCCGCCCTAAAACTAGAGCAACAGCTTCCGGAGGCTGTTAGGATCCGGTGGACTTCTGTACCACCAGGCGTCATGATGACTGCAGCAGAGCCTCCATTTTTGGTCCCTTCACTGGCCGATCCGTCAGTCCAAATGACAATTTGCGGTTCCGGCAGAGCAGCCAGAGTGGCCGTGGTGGAGGCAACCAATTGGTTGGTCAGTGCAACCAATGCAGCAACGTCATCCTATGCTGTCGGATTCAGTCGTTTTTAGTACGTTTAGAACAAACAGGAGCGCTTAACACTACGTATAAATTGTGGGGGGGGGGTAAAAGGTAAAGGTTTACCCCAGGAGACATCTCCGTCCTGCCACAGGACATGGGGTGCTCATCCCCGGATTCTCAGCCGTAGAGCCAGGAGCCAAGGGGGGGGGGGGCGCTAAAACTCTTAAAAGTTCTAATTCATTGCTGGAGGAATCCACTCAGTATATATACACAGGTAGGTCCTTATCATTACAAGTAACAAAATGCTCCGCAAAAAGGAGGATGTGTCTATTGGGTTGTCTTCCTTTAAATTCTGGTTGAGAACGTAAAGACAAAATACGCCACAGCAAGTTTGGGTGGGTGCTTTTACAAAGAAGGTTGCTCAACTTTACAGCCATTTTAGGCATGCGGTTCTATGACAACAGTTGTTCAGTTCGCTTAGGACTTTCATTTGACACCACATTTGATAACTTCTGAAAATTTTATTGGCACAAAATCGCCTAACACAAAGCCCCCTCCCCTACCCCCCCCCCCCACAGCACTCTACAGCCACTCTTTGACCATGCAGTTCTTATGATAAATCAATTCGCGGAGTCAACTGCGGTAATCAGTTCGCCGTGCCAGAAATCTTTGTATGGAAGATTTCAGCTTTCTAAGTTGAATAGAGGTTGAGTACGCATCTTGTGTTACTGTGCCTCGTTCTGTGTTTTTCTTTCTTCTCTTCATTTTTCTTTTGAATTTTCGCCATCTTTGACGGGCCACTGTGGTCGCCAGGGAAGTGGTGTATATATATATAGAGAAACGCAACCTGGGGCCCGTTGCATACAAGGTATTACTAATACGTAAATTATTGGGCTGCCGCTTTTTCACAAAAAGGCAACCCTTTGTGTTGAGTATGTCCGTTATTTCTTGTTATTATTATTCTCAGGATTCTTGTCCCCCCCCCTCTATCTCGAGATTGGGTAGGCCCATCGGGCTGAAATTTTCAGGGGAGATGCATATGGACCTGAACTGCTCTCTGAAGCACGGGGAGCACCGGGGGAGCAGAGATGCTCCCGGAGCACCCCCGTGAGTAAAAATGAGTAAAATAAAAAAGTTGTTCAAATGAGCAAATTTTGGTACGGTAAAATTATAACTTCGGCAGGTTTTCAAAATCTGAAGCAGTGCAACTTTTGTATTATTAGCCCTACCAAGCCAGTTTTGGTATTAATTTGACGCTTTCGACGTCCTCTATCGCTTTCCGCTGTCATAAGTTGACATTTCGGAATGCAATATTAATTTTTTTTAAAAAATGGCCAGGTGCCGAATTGCGTCATCCGATATTTTAAACAGGCGGGAGGTTGCCGGAATTGGTGGATTCTTCTGTTTTCAAAAAATTTCCACCGGTGGAAACCATCCTCCATCGGGATCTATGGGCCAATGGAACTCTGTGGCTGCACTACCAGAATGCATGAAATTGACTTTAAACTCAACCGTTTTGGTAGCAGAATCTCCCCAGAAAGTCGTGCCGAAGTTACCCCAAAAGTCATGTGGCAGCGGGGGTAACTGTGGCAGGAGGAATAAATGTAAATTGGTTCAGCAAAACAAAAAAGGAACTATTTCATTGAAAAATTCGGAGTTTTAGCATTAAGAAATGATAAATTTAGTATGCCTATCACGAACACAACACAAATAAGCTGTCCTACTTTGAAACACATTTTTTTCGATAAATTAAGGAGTTGGAATAAAGTACGGTTTGTGTGATGAAAAAAGCGTCTATTACGAACATAATTTGCATATTCGTAATCAGCGCACTACGAGGGTAATTCCGACATGTTCATCAGGCTGGAATAGTGAATAATAAGTCCTGTACATTAATTCAAAGTGGTTTGTCACAGGTATGCCAATATTACCCCTTGAATCCGAAGTTACCCCGTTTTACCGTATCATTCGAAAGCTCTCGACGAGTAATGAAGTGTGGAAGAACCTGAAGGATATTCTATATGTAGTTTTGAAGCTTTTGAAATGCTCTAACAAACTATATATTCAAAATTGGTGTAAAATTAAAGTTTCGACTAAGCCAATGGAATAACTTTAAAGTCGCATTTCTTTGATATTTGTAGTCAAAATTATTGAGCAGAAGAAGATTATTGAAAATGTTAGCTATTTTAAAATTATTTAATTCATTATCTACAAAATAATACCGAAAACACCAAAATTTGTTGGTTCTATTTATAGTTTTGCTCATTAATACTGCTGCACTAATCAACTAATCACTAATAATTTAGTAATAATATCTTTTATGCAACGGGCCGCCCCCGGATCGTTAGTTAGTTAGTTCAACATACATATATAATTTCTGAATATAAAAATAAATCAGCTCCAGCTCATAAATAAAAAGAAATCAGTTCTGTGTTTTTTGCGAAAAAACTGCGAAATTCTGCACTTTTTTGAAAATTCCGCAACTTTTTTCGTAGCTCTGCGTAAAGTTCCGCAAAAACTTTTGGCCGTGAGTAGAAATTTTCAGTTATTTCTGATAATAAATACATGTTTTTCAGGCACTTTTTGCAAAAAATTTCAAAAAATTTTATATATTCGGAACACCTTTCAGTCTTATCCGAGATAGAATACGTACTTAGTGCAACCTTATGCAATGAAATTCTTTTCGCATTAACTAATTTCCTAAAATATCTGAAGAAGTACGTATATATATACCTATATATATGCGTACACATAGTACCCACATACAGTATATTTTAGGTTTTGACTGGCTCCGAAATCGAAGCTTTGAGTGTTTCCATTAAGGATTTTCCTCAGTTTTACAAGATTTTCTCAGCTGCGATGGGGCCCCGCCCGCAGACCCCCCCCCCCGCGTCTCTACCTTTAAATTTATATTCTTCTGAAATACATGCTTACACATGCTTCGACTTTGGAAAACAGTTGTAACTTGGTTAATACTATTCGTGAAATGCTAAAATGCGTTTAAATACAACGTAACTAATAATATTCATTAGTTATCTTAGAAAAAGTAAACAATATGAATTTCGCAATTTTTTGCGAAGTTCCACAAAAAATTTTGGAGGACTGCGTAAAAGTTCGCAAAACGTTTCGACGAAAAAAACACAGAATCAGCTCCAGCTCATAACGTTCGACCTGAGCGACGACCACAAAAATGGTCACTTTTTCGCTCTGAGCCGACTTTGCAGCGCAGCGGCGGCGCAAAAGTTGAGATTCTTAAATTCTTTTAAGGGTATAGTCAGTCGGGGAAATGCCATTTTTTCATACTTTTGGACGTGTAGAACTCATTTTTTGGAACTATGAGAAAATTCTTGTAGTTTGAAGAATGGCAACTCGTGCTATTTTCATGTATTAATCTGGGCTTATTCTAGGCATTTTTTCTTGGGGGGGGCTATTAGGGGGGGCCCCTCGGGGGGGGAGTCATTTTTGGGGGGGGGGCGAAATTTTTTCAAAATTTTTCTAAAAACATGCTAAAAAATGCGCTATTTTTATAGCAATTGCCAAAAATAAGCGAATTTAGTGCTTAAATAGGCAAAAATCGACTAAAAATCTCCGGCGAAGCCGGAAAATTTTTGAAAATTTGGCCTTCTGAGCGATTTTTTCAGGACAAAATTTGGTACCAAAAGGGGCACCCACTTTGTTGGGGGGGGGGCGAGTTTTTGGGGGGGGGGAACGGTTTTTGGGGGGGGGACGGGTGTTTGGGGGGGGCCCCCCCCCCCCCAGTAGAATAAGCCCAGTTAATGACTTCTCTGGACTGTAGCAAGGGAGAGTACTTTGTGATTAATTTCCTGGGAAAAAAGCCACTTTGGTCGAAGCATATCCTGAATGCGTAGACCAATTCTGAGTGTTCCATCATGTTCAGCGTCGCTTATTTACCCTAGGTTTGTGGAATATATACGTACCGAGGCAAATTATCTTCATAAAGCATTAAAAACAACTTCTCAGTTTGCAGCATAAACTGGCTTGGTTTCACCAAATATAGTCGGGGGGGAGGGACATCACCGGCAAAGCGGGGGGAAAACAATGGCTCACCCTGCTCGACTGGCATAAGATAGAGATACAAAATCTAGTGCAAATGAAAGTGGGGGAAAAAGATGGTCTATATTGAGGCTACCCCACTTGAAGTACAACTGAATGTTGATTTTACTGGTGGTATAGAAAAAGCACAGGCCAAGCGCTACATACTGGTACATAAACCGTCTGGGCTAGCTCCAGTCTGTAGCGAGTAATAACCTTATATCGAAAATCGTTGTTCCC
>JASAND010010064.1:0-36868 GCA_030248195.1 Trissonchulus latispiculum
GTGACCCTCGAGCAGCATGGCGCTCGTGGTTCCTCGGCCAGGGTCAACGTTGGGAAAAGTCCCCAAAAACAGCGGTGGGTGGGTCCTGTGTGGGTCAAAATGAGATCGAATATGCTGCCACGTACTCTACAACAATACCAAAAATGGAAGAAGACAAGTATAAAAAATGCTCCTTGCAGTCGCATGTAAAATGCAATATGAGCTAAGGGCAGCATTTAAATACGTAAAAGACAAGAGTTAAAATACTTAATATGAGCCAGCATCTAAATGGGTATAAGACAAGATTTAAAATGCTTAATATGAGCCAGCATTTAAATGTCTAAAAGACAAGATTTAAATGCTTAATATGAGCAGCTCGCTTTCTCGGGCTCATATTGACGCCACATTTACAGCCACTTAAATGACTCCTTCAAGGCCCGTTATTTTCGCCAATGTGACATGCGTCAAATTCCTATTTATTTGTCAAGTTGTCTAACCACAAGATAACTCTAAGCAATTTAATTAAAACAAACGCTTTTATTTCGAAAACGTATTACTTGTCAGCTTATTTCTGTTTTTACGGTCCAGCTCATCTCTTTCAGAAGTCAGTTATAGCAAGCTGCCAGCTGAAATCGCACTAGTATGTAAGCTAAACTATATATATATAACGTAATATAACAAGCGCTATAATATGCGGGGCTAGAGCTATAACGTCATTACGATTACGTGCTGAATAAGGATCTGACAGTTCCTGCAGTTGTCTTTATAGCGACTAATAGAGGCGTTTAGGTCAGGAGATGTGTATATACATTTTAGTCGACATTTCTTGACCCTCACTGAATACCTTGAGGTTTACTTACAAGCTTGAAGGCGTCAATATGAGCCCGAGAAAGCGAGCTGCTCATATTAAGCATTTAAATCTTGTCTTTTAGACATTTAAATGCTGGCTCATATTAAGCATTTTAAATCTTGTCTTATACCCATTTAGATGCTGGCTCATATTAAGTATTTTAACTCTTGTCTTTTACGTATTTAAATGCTGCCCTTAGCTCATATTGCATTTTACATGCGACTGCAAGGAGCATTTTTCCTACTTGTATATATATATATATATATATATATATATATATATATATATTATGTAGGGGCGCGATAGCGCCCACTACATAATATGGGTGTAAAGGCGTCTGCGCGGCCCCTGGAGACCGTGTGGGCCTGGCGCCAGCTAATTAGAGGTCGGGAGGGGTAAAAAGGTTACCATCGTAAAGTACTCGAGTAGTACTACAAGTATCACCATACTTTTGGTTAAAATTCGGAACTTCGAAATTTTGCACTAGGCGATAGTTACCGTGCGGTTGTTTTTTTTCTCGGTTAATAACGCTTATTGGAAGTGCATTTTCTAGCGAAGTGTTGGAATGATGTGGGCATTTTGGTCCAATGCTACTATGATATGTTGGTAGACAGTATCCCCCCATGCTACCAAACGAAGGTCATTTTGGCACTCGGCCAACTTTGGCTCTGTGCCAAGGCCCCAAAGTCGGACTTTCGCTATTTTGGCACTTCGGTTGAAATCAACTTTTTTTCACAAGCTAGCAGCTAGATCGGTTTGGTTTATTTTATTTAAATATTTGGGTCTATGCGCTCAAAGTAACTAGGGGGATTTTTTAATTTCGCTCTGTAGCTTTCAGGAGATGGGCCCAAACTTTGCATTTTTTGGCCTGTTTGGGCGAAAAGAAAAGAAAAAAAGTCCCACTTTTACTAGTGTCACAGGTGTATAAATTAATAAACAAAACCTAGCTAAACTGCGTTAAATTTTAATACCAAAATTAATATTCTTACGTATCAAAATTATTGAAATTAATAGATTAATTAAACCCTATCTAAAAGCATACGTAGCTAAAACCGTACGTTCGAATTATTCTAAGTCCAAACTTGCAATAGTAGGACTTTGCTTTCTTTCTCTTTCAAAGGTTCTTATGGTAGCAGTCGAAGGCAGGCTCAAGTCAGTAGTTTCCTACGTAAAAGCGAGAGTTGTGCTGATGTTTTCTTATTGGTTGGGAATTTTCGTAAGCGTCGTGACTGTGCTAGTTCTTGGAATTGAATTGTAATCGTGACAGTTGATGGATACTTTGTTCCAATTTTCCAAGTTTTTATATTTCCTTTAGTATTTCGAAACAAGCCTGAAAGTGTGAGTCAAAGCTTCGTCAGCGAAAGAGTTGAAAGAGACCGCCTAAGTTTTTATGCTTTTTGATGGAAAGAGCTTTCGACTTTTCGACAAGGCGTCATTAGAAAGGGGAGATACGGTAGCACGTGAGAGGCGGAGCTACTGAAGGTATAAAAGCTAATGTTTTGAGTCATTGTTGCTGGTAGGCTGTGGTGTGCTGTTCCTGGTTGCTCGTTGCCTTGCCTGTCTGTGCCCGTGACTGAACGTTATATTTGTCTTTGTTATAACCTGCCCTCTGCTTCGTAGTAAAAGCCTAGTGTTCACTGATGCCTAAGACGAGCAACGATCCACAACCCTAACAGTCATAAGGCCTACACGGACCAGATTTCCACGCTTCCACAACAGAACTTTCGAAGGACCTCAAGGCCTCGTGACATTTGGTAGCAGAGCGTGGTTGGCTCTGTCTACTTCTAGATCCGAAGAAACTGCCAGTCAATCAGCCAGCCACCGCCAGGCGAAAAATCCGAAGAATCCGAAGAACCGAAGACCAATTGATCCGTCAGCAATGAAAATCATCGCAGCCTCCTATCAGCTCCTGGCAATCACCCTCAGCGTCATCAGCCCCAGCGTCATTTCTGATCAGCTTCATCAGTCCATCATCAGATCCACCGAAGTCTCAGTCAAATCCTGCCTGCCGAATCCAGTCCCCAGAAAATCGGAAGTCCGAAACGGCGGAAGACCAGTCCTACCTGCCAGAAATCCGACGATCCGTCCCACGATTAATCAGAATCCGAAGGAAGATTCAGCCGAAGAAGAAGAAGGCTCAGGCGACTCCGAAGACGACGAAGATGATTCGCCCCATGCCAGTCACTGGACCGTATCAGATGCCTTTATCAGAACTGACGAACCTAGACTCTGAAGCTGAAACGATAGACTCTCAAATGGACAATTTGGTTTGTATGTGCATGCTCTTGACTTAGACTTTGTTTACTGTATTATTGTAAAGTAATTGTTTGTGAGCTCCAGGTTCAACCTTGGACAAAGAGTAATAACTCCCGGTTACAACCTGGGCTAGAGTGTTGTAGGACTGATTCCTGATACGCTCAGGCCAGTCCAGGGTCTTGCTGATTCCTGATACGCTCAGGCCAGCCAACAGAGTAGCTGACTCCTGATACGCTCAGGCCAGCCAAGAGTAGACTGATTCCTGATGCGCTCAGGCCAGTCCAGAGTGTTCTTAGTTTCCCCTATGCCCTGTGTTGCTCCAGGTTCTTCCCTGGCCAGTCCTAGTGTTTGTTCTCCCGGTTTTTAACCAGGGCCAAATAGAGTATTTACTGAGTTATATATACTGCTTTTCCCGGTTCAGCCTGGGCTAGTAGCAGTTTTGGCCCCCTCCTCTGGCTCTAATTGTAGTGTATTGTTGTATCGTGTATTGCTCGGGTAGAGAGGGAGGGAAGAGTTTACAAGAACCTGAAGGCAACTTTTTGTTCAGGGAGAAAAGGCTATGAAAACAGACGTTGGCAATTTTGACAGAGAAACCAGAGCTCTATCAGTTCTTTTCAAATCTGTGAGGTTTTGAATTTAATTCAAGAGATAGAATTTTAACTGAAAACGAGAGCTATGCATTTATACGTTTTTGGGACAGTTTGACGTAATCGATGAGCATACAGACTAACTGATTAACGATTTTAAGAGTACAGTGACGCTGATCAGCCATATATTTTTGCATTTGTTTGAGCTGAGATTTGAATTTGAAAGGATAGTTGAGATTTTAGTATATATCTGAAAATTCGCGCAGCTATCAGTCACAGATTTTAGAATTTTTGTTGTGGCATCCGACGTTTCCTCAGTAAGCTGACCAGACGTAGCAATTACAGAAAAGCTTATTCGATTCGAATTTTATCAACATTTTTATTAGCAGTTTTGTAACCTGACTGAAGCGAATTTAGAAGTATTTGGCTAGAATTCCCCGTTTAATTTCGAGACCTACTGCGCAGATTTTGTAAGAATTTATGAGGCAGCAAACTTTTGTAGTGAGCTTAGATCTTGAGCTAAGCAAGCGGCGTTAGCAGATCAAGATACTAGAAGCGATCCGAGCTAAGTTAAGTTTGAGTTAATTCAGTTTTGAGTTACGGCATGAAACAGATGCGCTGCTGCGTAGAGATTTGACTAAGTTTTTGAAATTACACTGACGTACCTTTGATTTATGTGCACCTTTTTCCTGAGTAAGAGTATATAGTTTGAGCTAGATGCGCCTGAGACAGTTTTCCAGTTAGTTTTGCCTTCCGATTAGGCCTGATGTAGTTTTTGCCTTCTGATTAAGGCCGGTATTTGTCCTACGCTGCGGGTGTAGTGACCTGAGATTAGGGACCTGCGGGTGTCCCCACTGTTTTGAGATTACATTGTTTCAGTGCATCGATTTTGAATTTTAGTTTTCGATAGAGCTTTATAAGAAAGTGAGCTTTATAAGAAAGTAAGTGCGCACAGCCGATGATACAGTAGAAAGGTCGTCAGTCCAATAAGCCGTTCACTTAAGTTTTGCTGCGAATGACAGAATCAAACACTGAGCAATTTTAAGCAGAATTTTGCTGTGCACCTGCGTCACTTGAATTTTTCGCGTTAAAATAAATAAGTTGAGTTGAGTGAAACTGTAGAAATAAGTAAATCTAGCAACTGAATTCTCGGAATCGTTAGTGTTTACAAAATTGTAGCGATGAACAGGAAGTACAAGTTTTACAGTCAGAGCTGCAGCCTGTAGAATAGTCTGATAACAGAATGAGAGCATTTTAGTAATTAATGTTGATTAAGGCTGAATAATTCAGAAATGGTAGCTTACAGAGATAAAATTTGATAGTTGGAGCCGCAAGTTGATTAAACTTCAAGATTAATCCAGTCGAAAATAATTTTAGAAAAGTTTGAATAATTAAGTGATTAATTATAGCAAGTCTGAATACAGTGGAAATTTGTAATTTTAATCGAAAAGGTGGATGCGAAAAATAGGTGGTAAAGCGCGCATACTACTTATTTGATGAATCTAAAGACTACCGAAAATTTTAATTGTATTCTAACTGTATTCTGACTTGTTGCAATTGCGGAGACTGAACTTAAGTGAACAAACTAGAATCTGATTCAAAAATATTAATTACAAGCTAAGAAGACTTTATGAACTCAGCATAGCGTTTGCAGGGCAACTACTGCTTTAATGGGAAGCAATAAAAGTTAGCGCTTGGATTATGGTAGTTATGACTGAAAACTAACTGAATTAAAATCGATAATTTTTGAATGACTAGTTTAAATATTCAATGTTGAAGTTTATGAATTCAAATTTTGAAGTGAATCTGTTCTAAGGTTCTAATACGAAAAACCTGAATTTAAGTGCCCTAAATCGAGAGACTGGTTAATAGCTGATAGAGATGAACAGAATGTTTCGAAAATGTCTAACACGGAATTTTGATAAATTTATAGCAATTAACCTTCGGTCATATTAGGTCAGCGATAGGATTGCTCAATTTTTATGAAAGAATAGTAGTCTTCTTTTCGAATACAGAAAATTTGAAGTTAACATCAGCTCAGACAATTAAAGTTTATCAGCAGCATTTATTTAGTATTAACGTCTAGTATATAGAGAGATAATTTTGCGCAGTGCGTTAATTTTTCTAAGCAAAAAGAGAATTTGAAGTAAGATCCTTGATAAGGATTTCCAGGTTTCACCCTTGGCCAACTATCCTTTTCAGGGTCTTACGGTAGAAAGAAACTGTAAATGCAGAATAATTTAGGCGTTCTCCAAGTTATCCTTCTCATGTGTTGTATTTGTTGTTTTTGTACTGTTGGTTTTAAAACAACTAAAAATTTGGCTTGAGTTGCCTTTAATCTTTTCGCAGAAATTTAACATTTTGTTAGGAGAAAAACGTTCGGTGAGAACTTTCATTGCAAACATTTTATCAGCCACAGAATTTAAACTGAGCTAATTCGAGATTTTGAGCATTCAAAGAAATTTTGAAGGTACAGATCAGTTCTACTGAAACCTACTTTTAATATTTGAGATTTTGCGTGAGCGCTATAGTGAGCCACAGACCAGCATCCAACTAACCATTAGTTTCCATAGCGGGGCAAACAAGGGAACGCACCCTAGGAGAACTAAGGTAGCCAGCATTGATCTGAAAACTCGACAGACGCCGTGGTCAAATTTTGAAACAATTTTTGCTGCACCTTCATTTGAAAATCGGTACAAATTCAAGTTTTGAACTAACATCTGATCTTACAAGCGTAAAGATCAGCAATTTCGATTTTTCCGCAGCCGCACTTCACACCCATTTTATGTAGACCTTCATATTACTGACGTAGGTAAATATATTTAATACAGTCAATTCAGAAAGGTTCCATAAATTTCTTTCTTAAACTTCAATTGTCCGACTAGGATCTCTGGTGCTTTGGAAAACTTGCGTACGTAATGAATAATGATAATTGAGATTTATACAATCCTTTGATCTAGAACTGTGCAAAAAAATTAGATACGCTTCTACTAGGAGGCCCTACTTCAAAATTAGTTCAAGTTACCAGAAGCTAGCTAGCTACGTATGAGTTCCAGTAATCGACCATTACGTATACATTTATGCTGAGATTGGCACGGTGTATGCAAATTTATTGATATAAGATGAGATCACCGTATAAATTTCTGCTAATTTTAGAAAAGAAGCGGTAAATACATAAACGGCATTTTAAGACTTCCGAAATCTTCGTATGTACTTCAGAAACAAATTTAATTTTACAGCAGCTTTACAGCAAGTATCAGTGGTGCGAGAAGTAATAATTAATTTTAGGAAGTTTAGTAGATAATTTCATAGTAAGGTTATAACAGTATATACGTATTATCACTCTTAAGGTTTAGGCTCTGACGCCTCGAGTCAATATTTCTTGGCAAATTATCAGCTACGTACGGAAGGAATATTGCTAAAACGATATTATAATTAAATGAAAATTTAAAGCTTGTTCCATTATTTAAATCGATTATATATATACAAATTCAGACGTTTAGCTACGAATTTAAGTTTCGGGCACGGTACTAGATCGCTACATGCTAGATTAATCATGCTACAAAAATCAAGTCATATAAAATTAGGGCTTCTCAATTTAGATCGATTTAGATTTAGAGCTTCAATTTAGATACGCATTCGATTAGCTCAGTAAAAAATTAGTTTCGCTACGTATGCTTTCGCTACTACTTTCTTGCTAAAAATATTAGTTAATTAATGCCTGGTTAATCAAGGATTAATTTAGTTATATATATACTTTTATTTCCCTTTCTCACCTAGTCATTCAACCGCCCATTTTATTAATAGTCTAACCCAACTGTTTTACGTGTTTATTTGCAGCTTGATATATACTCTAAAGCATCGCTTAAAATTAGCAGAGACAAAAATGAATCGAAGTTACCTAGTTAGATCATCTTCCATTCTTCACTAAATTTTCGGTATATTTTGATCTGGCTACTGAATGGAACCTAAATTTGACAAATGGAAATAAAATTAATGAATTTTTCGAAGTTTTATACATTTTCAGCAATACTGCGCTTAACGTTAAGTATATATTCAGTGACAATAACTGTATTAGTACAACGAAACTAAAGTGTTTTCAGGTCACCCTCAACATCTCAGTTGCTGATAATATAAGTCTGACCGACGCTGCTGTAACTTATCTACAACCTCATTTAAGGTGCTGGTTTCCTTTCGGGTATTTTTGACTCCTACGGCTTTAATCTTTTACGCAAAGGGCTAAAACTTACGAAATAACCTATATATTTCCGTGCTCTTTAACATTATAGGACCAGTCCCGTATTCTTAGGCCAAAAGATAAGAAAGTTTTGGTTTTTGGCCTTAAGCTCCCAGTAGGTAGACAAGACACGGGATTGGTTGGTATGGCTGGAAAGAGGACTCGAAAATGAACATTTTTGCTCTTACAACCTTTGAGCTATCTCCAGTGGTTAAGTCAGTATAAGCAAAAAACTGTTTTTAGGGTCAAAAAATGGCCATTTTCGAGGAAATCAGTTTTTTCAAAATTACTGCCACATGTTAAGGACAAAATTGGCTTAGTTATACTCAATCGATACATCGTCCAAATGCACATTTTATGAATGCCTATTAGCCGAACTTATTGCTTTCAGCTAGAGATTTGGCCGAAAAACCATTTTGGCAAAACTGCGGTTATTTTGTTTCGAACATCGATTTCTCAAAAACTACTCGACGGATTCCGGGAATTTTTGGCAGAATCTGAAATTCGCACTTCTACGGAGGGACGTTTTTCTTGGTTTGGGCTAAAACGTTTCGAGTAGCAAGAAAACTCAATGCGAAGTTGCGAAATTTCGTGTCATCGCACATTTGCCGGATTTTCTGGAGTATTGAGACTTGTTGAGCCAAATCCAAAAAAACGTCCCTCGGCCCATATGTCCTTCATATCGTGACACATAAAGAACTTTTGGCCGATTCTTCAGTTTTGAGAAATCGATGTTCAAGGATTTTTGGTCTATATTCTTCATGTTAGATGTCAGTATGTCAAAAAATTACTGCAATTTTTTTGCTACTTTTGCCAGTTTCGTAAGCTCACGTGAATGTACAGAGAATAAGCTTTAAAACGATGTATAAAGCTCTTTCCAGCTCCCGAAATTGCGGGGGTTATAGCGGTTCAAAAAATTACTAAAAAAGCACTGCACAAAAGGAAACCAGCACCTTAAAGATACGCATTTGTGAATTCACTGATTGTCATTTCACATTTCCTAACTTTAGGAGCAATGTAATGCAAAGAAATGAAATGACATGTCGCAATTCAAATAATCAAGCACAAATGTAAACGAAAAAATTAATCAAACTTATCTGGAATGTTGAAGTGAATAAGAAAGATCTTAGTTCCATTTAAAAAGGAATGCAAAATCGAAATGGGCTTAAAAATTCGCAGGCCATGGAATGTAATAAAACAAGACCCGACTGCTTCCGAAGACGTGACGTGAATTTAACTACCCCTTTGCACCAAAAAGTCCAACTTAATTGCAATCAGCTACGCTGGACAACTGTTTCCGGCCCAGAGTGAAATCGTTCTTCGAGTTTCTTCGCCCAGGAGGGCGTGTTCTTTTGCAACTGGGGAGAGTATGATATAAAAGTTAAATTTTTAATTGCAAAATTGTCGAAATTGATGCCGTTTAATTTAATGGGTTAAGCTGGATTTAACGATGATTCAAAAGTTTGGGGTTGAATTTTTAGTATAAATTAACTTGCCGTATAAATTTTTCGCTCAAAGTACCCCCTCAATTTGCCTGAAAGTTGCCAAAAACCTAATTGCCTAATTTGTTCCCGCCCAGTTTCTGTTCTTTTAGGTGTCAGTTTAATTAAAAAGCTCAATTTGTAAAATAAAACTTAAATTTCCGGCTAGAATTATATGCTTAATGCTGAAAGTTTGCTTAAAAATTCAGTACCTAGCTTACGTATACGTATACGTTTATATATCAGCTGCAAATAGTCGTACGTAATAATAATATACATGCACTAAAGATGCTAATACACATAGGCATACGTACACACAAATATATAATGGCCCATGCATGCGTAGAACACACAGCAGCATATCACGTGTACACATACGCAGCAACATTCAAAGTTAGCACACTATGCACACACAAACTTGGCAGTTGCAATAAAGCTATACTTTGACTTTAAAAGTTTTAAGACTTCGACGTGTAGTGGTAATTGTTTTGGATTCTCACGCGCCCAGCCATAGATCGAATCACAGAACACTAATAGGAAATGACAAAAATTTTCCGTTCATATGGGGTGAAATTATTTTTGTGATATCATTTATGTATGAGTACTTTGTCATTATAATCATTGTCGTATTTTGTCGTATTTAATCTGTAGTAATTGTCGTATCTTATTCGTATGTTATCACAGTAGTTGCTTTGTAGTGCTTCCTTATCCTATACTGCATTGTTTGTTACTGTATTGTATTGTATCTTGAAACAGGAGTTTCAACTTCTGAAGGGGTGAGTGATGTCACAGGTGTATAAATTAATAAACAAAACCTAGCTAAACTGCGTTAAATTTTAATACCAAAATTAATATTCTTACGTATCAAAATTATTGAAATTAATAGATTAATTAAACCCTATCTAAAAGCATACGTAGCTAAAACCGTACGTTCGAATTATTCTAAGTCCAAACTTGCAATAGTAGGACTTTGCTTTCTTTCTCTTTCAAAGGTTCTTATGGTAGCAGTCGAAGGCAGGCTCAAGTCAGTAGTTTCCTACGTAAAAGCGAGAGTTGTGCTGATGTTTTCTTATTGGTTGGGAATTTTCGTAAGCGTCGTGACTGTGCTAGTTCTTGGAATTGAATTGTAATCGTGACAGTTGATGGATACTTTGTTCCAATTTTCCAAGTTTTTATATTTCCTTTAGTATTTCGAAACAAGCCTGAAAGTGTGAGTCAAAGCTTCGTCAGCGAAAGAGTTGAAAGAGACCGCCTAAGTTTTTATGCTTTTTGATGGAAAGAGCTTTCGACTTTTCGACAAGGCGTCATTAGAAAGGGGAGATACGGTAGCACGTGAGAGGCGGAGCTACTGAAGGTATAAAAGCTAATGTTTTGAGTCATTGTTGCTGGTAGGCTGTGGTGTGCTGTTCCTGGTTGCTCGTTGCCTTGCCTGTCTGTGCCCGTGACTGAACGTTATATTTGTCTTTGTTATAACCTGCCCTCTGCTTCGTAGTAAAAGCCTAGTGTTCACTGATGCCTAAGACGAGCAACGATCCACAACCCTAACAGTCATAAGGCCTACACGGACCAGATTTCCACGCTTCCACAACAGAACTTTCGAAGGACCTCAAGGCCTCGTGACACTAGAAATGGCCTAAAAGTCACTAAAAATGGCGTTTTTCGGCCTCGGGGTGGTCCCCATATATAGTAAATCGGGGTCGCTGAAAACGATGAGCATACTGCCGATACCGCCCGAAGTGACCACTGGTCAGCATGGCTCCCGTGGTTCCTCGCCCAGGGTCAAAGTTGGGAAAACTCACTCTAAACAGCGTTTTTCGGCGTCTTGGTCGGGGGCATATATAGTAAATCGACTACGCTCGTTTCAATGGGCATATGGCCGAAACCGACGGAAGTGACCACTGGTCACTACAGCCTATGGGGCCTACTGACCACTGGTCAAACGGCCTAAAACAGCGTTTTGGTAGGGGCATTTATAGTAAATCGACTACGCTCGTTTCAATGAGCATATTGCCGAAACCGATGGAAGTGACCACTGGTCGCACTAGCCTGCGGGGCCTATTGACCACTGGTCAAACGGCCTAAAACTGCGTTTTTCGGCGTTTTGGTAGGGGACATTTATAGTAAATCGACTACGCTCGTTTCAATGGGCATATCGCCGAAACCGACGGAAGTGACCACTGGTCACTACAGCCTATGGGACCTATTGACCACTGGTCAAACGGCCTAAAACTGCGTTTTTCGGTGTTTTGGTCGGGGGCATATATAGTAAATCGACTACGCTCGTTTCAATGGGCATATGGCCGAAACCGACGGAAGTGACCACTGGTCACTACAGCCTACGGGGCCTATTGACCACTGGTCAAACGGCCTAAAACTGCGTTTTTCGGCGTTTTGATCGGGGGGCATATATAGTAAATCGACTACGCTCGTTTCAATGGGCATATTGCCGAAACCGACGGAAGTGACCACTGATCACTACAGCCTATGGGACCTATTGACCACTGGTCAAACGGCCTAAAACTGCGTTTTTCGGCGTTTTGATCGGGGGGCATATATAGTAAATCGACTACACTCGTTTCAGTGGGCATATCGCCGAAACCGACGGAAGTGACCACTGGTCACTACAGCCTACGGGGCCTATTGAGCACTGGTCAAACGGCCTAAAACAGAACCGGATTTAGAGTTACCGTTCGTTCTCTTCGAATGACACTCAAAAATATGTCTTTAGTCAGCGCTTATATTTAAATGGCTGAAATTATTATTAACTGGATCACTGCTGTCATGGCTTACTGAGCCTGATTTGCAGGTTGTGTACAGTTTATATGCTTACACAAATGGTGTAATGCATGATGCATTAGACGCTTGCAGGAGAATCTTTAAAAGGTCAGAAGGACAAGAAACAAAAATGCTCCTCTGGAGCATGAAAAAAGTAATATGGATGATGGTGAGGTTGCAAAATCAAGAGAGGACTAGTCTTTAAAATGCTTAATATGGGGCTAGGTTCAAAAATATAAGAGGACTAGGTTGTGAGCGAGTTAATATGGGCACAGCTTCGCCGAACAACCCATATTCGCGGGATTTCACGCTTCGTCTTAGCTTTTGTCTGTCGCAGGCCTCATACTCTTCCTACTTTTCCTACTTTTTTCCTACTTTTTCTTCATTCCTACTTTTTTCCTACTTTTTGCTGAAAATTCCTACTTTTTCCTACTTTTTTACGAACAGATCAGAAAATTTTCAAAGTGCCCTTAACGTAACTTTAAATCACTGGATTCCAAAAAATTTTCGCGCCTTCGGCGCCATTATTTTTTCTTAAGCTTACTTTTGTAAGGATGAACTAGGCAATCACATTTTTGTTTCCATGATTCCACCTGTTTATGGGAACGGCCAATGCCTAAAGTCTGACCAGAAATCTAGGAAATGAAATTGTTTTCTGTATAATGTCAAGCTTCAAAAAATGCCATTAAGTGTGCATTTTCTTTGCCGGAATTAGTGATGGGCACCGGATATTTTTTCATATCCTGATATCCGCCTATTTTGCGTTAACGGATATCCGGTTATCCGCCTATTCTAAGCTTAACTTTAAAAAAGTTTTCGATTTTGCAGTTAAATTCTCAATTTTTCTTTCAGTTTTTCTGTACGTTGTGAATTTTTATCATGCAACCAAGCGACAACTTTGGATTCAAACTCATTTTCAGTGAAATTTTTGAAAAATATTTTGAATTTCTTTGAATTTGTCAAAAAAAAAGAAAAGAAAGAAAGAAAGAAAAAAAGAAAAATGTCAAAAAAAGTCAAAAATTTGCTAATTTTTCATTATTTTGTTTGAAATGTACACGGATATCCGGACATTTTTCTCAAATCGGATAATATCCGGATATCCAGTGCCCATCACTAGCCGGAATGATGAAACTTTTTTTTGATGAAAAATCGTTTTTGAAATTTCCCGTGCGATTTCAAAGAGTGCCACTTATATCCAGAAAGATGGTAAATGCTACTAGCTACAATTTTTCAGGAAAATTTCCCCTGACCGAAAGTTCTACACACCAAATTTTAGCTTTGGTTGAACCTTCGATTTTCAAAATCCTTTGGTCTTTGCCGTTGTTTCGACTTTGACTGGTTCAGTTTACTCGCGACTCGTTCAGTGGAAAAAGTTTCGACTAGATTTTCAGGACCGCCTAGGCGTCCGCTTTCAGCTGATATATGTGGTATTTCAAAATTTGAAAGTTGATTTTTTTGAAAATTACCTTTTTTTGACCCAAAATTTCGGCAAAGCGAATCTAGCAAATGTGAGTAAAAATAACAATCATAAAGTTCATCTGAGCTGAATCCAACGATATAACGTTTTAGTGGCTACTACTACTTATATTGTGCCGCCATCAATGAATTATCTAACAATGTCCGTTATGTCAGCGGTTTTTCGGCAAAATCAGACTGGAAAATATTCCTGAAAAAATTGTGGTAGTAGCATATATATATATATATATATATATATACCACGTATATATACCAATCTTTCTGGTCATATATACGTATAATACAAAATTAGTGCAAATGAAAGGTCGAGTCTTGTACTTTAAGGTCATAAATACAAATAACCGTTCCTGTCGATTAACCTTCGTGCGGCATGGGTCCGAAGTTGACAGGACACCCAAAAATTACCCAACAACCTAAGGATTTTTCAAATTTTCTAAGATTATGCCAACTTACTGGTAATTTTTGCAGGAGTTGTTTTGTGCATAAAGGGGTTTCTGGATGTGCTCTGTAACGTGGGCTGGTCTGATTTTTGCTGGGTCACAACTCACACGGTTGAGAAATAGTGACCACTCTTTTCCACCAGAGGGGGAAAACAACGGTGTGCTTTTTTCCCCGCAGTTTCGATTGTTTGTTTTAAGCGAAAATAACATTACAACTAATTCTTTACTCATTTGAACTGATATCTCTATGACCATCCGCTGCCGAAACACGGCATATGACTTCCCCTGTGGAGGAATGATGGGAAGTATTAGGGGGCAAATCATGCGGATAACAAGGCAATTAGGGTCTACAGGCAACATTTTTGTGATATTATGAAATTTGGGTATTCCAGACTAATCTCCCAAAGACCACACCTGGAAGGTTAGGGTGTAGGAATTTTATGAGCATTTTATTTAGCAAAAGGAGCATTTTATCAGTGCAAGTTACCACAGACGACAATTAAATTATAAATTACAGGAGAAAATAAGATTTAGGCAAAAAATATTAATTTCCTAGCAGTGTTGGTCCATTGCTAAGTAATAACCTTATTTCGAAAATCATTGTTTTACCCCCCTGACTATACGTATAGATTACTAATATCCCCCGGACCATAGGCGCAACATTGTTTAAAATTGAATTCAGACACAAATGCTCTGAAGGCGGAGAACTTTAAAATTTTAAAAAATTTTTAAAAATTAACAAGTCCCTCTCCTCCGGCACAACAATGTTTCTCAAGGCAGGCAATGTCATGAGACCCCCTGGATACGCCAGTGCCTCAAATTAAAGTAAAATTTATTTCCATAGCTTCATTTTTTACGTATTAGAATGCGTACCTCGCAAGATTTGTCTTCAAAAATTCCTACTTTTTTCGGAAAATTCCTACTTTTATTCCTACTTTTTCCTACTTTTTCCTACTTTTTTACGAAATATTCCTACATTTTTTCCTACTTTTCTGATTTTGGGTAGTATGAGGCCTGCTGTCGCATACAGAGCTATCAATTTCAGTCAGGAATAGGAAATTTAAGAAGTTGAATAAGAAGTGGCTCCCACCCCCCAGACCCCCCGCTTACCTCTTCGGATTTTAAATTATTACACAAATTAATAGCTGAAGTGCTCTAGATTAATTCCTATGGGGGTCTAAATTGGAAAATGTTCTCCAACTTCTGGGGGGCTCCGCTCGACTTGGTTCATATGTGTTTCTTTTTGAGTCGCCATTTCCGTAGTCAAATAAAATGTTTCCTGGCGCAAATCGTGAAACTAATAACCCTGCGGGTACCCTCTTTTCGCCTCCAACTAAGTTCGCTTCGTGACAACAAAAAAATTTGGTCAAGTCAAACCCCCCCTCCTTTTTCAAAATCCTGGATACGCCCCTGGTTGGAACGGCACGACGATACTTCAAGTCGCAAAAAATTTTGGTCAAAATTTCCAACTTTGAAATTTTTCGATTTTAGTTAGTTTCGTTTGTTTTTTTATTTTTTCCGTGTAAGTCAATTTTCTAGAACGATCTGGGCATTTTGAGCAGGTGGAGTATGGTTTTTCTGAAAGTATGTATATATACGTGCATATACCCCGAAAGTGAACCTTTTTGATGGTTCTTCGCTGCCCGGCCCGGCATGCCACCTGGCCGGCCGGCCAACGGTGGCTCACCGCTATTTCGGCCAGAACAGGCGAATTTTTTTCAGAGCTGCTGCAGGTCTCAGGGAACAAGCTACAGACAAGCGAATCGTTGCATAAGAAACTTTGGGTTGGGTACCATGGAATAGCGAGAACGATTTTCGATATGTGGCCGGGATTGTTCCGGCGGTCGGCCCAAAGTTGGTCCGACAAATAGCCATTTTGGCAAAATTTAGTCCCTGAAAAGTCTCAACTCTAGAAGAAATGGTCAAAAATAAATCATCCACTCCCCCCACTCTCCCCCCCCACTTATTTTTGCCTAAAATAAACCCAGGGGTCATGTAGTGGGACGCATATAAGGGCGCATACGTATATAACACGATGAGCATAGTCGCAGCGCGGTGCGGTGCTGCTATCGTGCTGCACTGTTATGCAACAACCACAGAACGCTGTCTGTAGGCCTACTGTAAACGGTGAAACATGTTAAATTGGTTGCGTAGATAGCTCAGGACATGGCAAGTTAACGTAGCTACATTCACACTAGTTTGCATCTGTGCTGCTGAAGTACAGCACGGCATATAACGAGCTACAGATAAGTTACAATCGTCCGAAATTTTGTATACAAGTGCGGCGGATCATTGCAAATCGTTCCGTATGACTTTCTTTCACTGACAGTAAAGTTTGCATCTGGTTGCGCTGCAGTAGAGTGCTGATGAAGTAAGCACAGCCTATAACCAGCTACAGATAAGTTGCAATCGTCCGAAATTTTGCATATATATATATAAGTGCGGCAGAGCATTACAAATCATGCCGTATGACTTTCTTTCACTGACTGTAAAGTTTGCATCTGGTTGCACTGCAGTAGAGTGCTGCTGAAGTAAGCACAGCCTATATATAACCAGCTACAGATAAGTTGCAATCGTCCGAAATTTTGCATATGAGTGCGGCAGAGCATTACAAATCATGCCGTATAAGTTTTCTTCATTGACAGTATAGCTTGCATCTGATTGCGCTGCAGCAGACTGCTGTTGACGTACAGCACGGTCTATAATTAATGACGTGTAGGTATATACGTACAAATAATAAGTAACAACAGCAACTAACACCATTGCAGCCATGGGTACTGGATTTTAGATTTCTGTCATCAAAATAGAGAAAAAAGAAGAAATTGGAACTTTCAAAGCATCCTTGCTTTGTACTTTCCGTTTACGATTAATAATTGGCGAAAATTTTAAGGTTTCTTTTATGAAACTGACATTTTTACTCAAGGTTTACTGGGAACCTTAAAAATGAAATAGCATAACGCCTACATTATGTTTTACAATTCGCAAGATGATGTCTAATATTTTTGTATATTTTAGACGATTAAACGGTGATTTCAATCTTGCGTAATAGCTCATTCTAAGCTTACATACACATTGTATTATAATAATGGTGGAGGATTTCGGACTTTGTCAGATCTGACTGACGCCCGCTTAGTTGGCTGTCAGTGAATTTCCACAAAGGAAAGGCAAAAGTTTCTCCTCGCTGGGAAATCAATTTCATTCATTTTTCTGTCAGCAAGATGAATGACAGTAATTCCATTTCTGTGGGCGCCTCTTCGGGCCTGGTCACGGATTCGGGGGGCGCCGGCAGTGGGGTCTCGGGTGGCGGTGTCATGTCCATGTCAGAAACGGAGAATGCGGCCAACATTCTGTATCGATTTGCGGTCCCGACTGGTGCTGCAGCGACCACTGCCGCAGCAGGAGGAGTGCTGGGTGCTGATGTGGGGATGAGCACGAGCTCAGCGGCAGCGATGACAACCACGGGAGGTGGTTCTCCATTGGTCGCGCCTTCAGGTATTTACAATGCTTGGAAGTTAAATTCGTCTATCTTTGAAATAGGAAAAACCTTTGTACCAGGTTTAACTTTGCCACTTGCGTACGTACGTTCATGTATCTGCGATGTTGCAAAGTTTTTTATATGTAGGCAATAGGCATTTTGTCGACGGCTTGTGGCTGGAAACATGACATTGTGGTGTTTTGCTGCTAACGGGTCACTTAATGATTTTGTTTATTTTTCAATTTTCTGCTGCTACTGATAAGTTTGCTGTACTTTGTGATTTTCTGACTGTAGTGTAGTTTACCCCTTTAATTGTTCTTTCAATCAATTTTTGTCTTTTCCTTAGTTTAGATGTCTATCATTCTTCCTACAGTGTATCGAGAATGAGCACAGGTGGTGCTGCTCCGCATAATCCGATGGATACATCTGGAGTCGTTTCTGTCCAGCTGGGAAGCAATGGCTATCACGATCATACCTATAGTCTTCCCTATAATGTATGTATTATATATGTATTATATTATTATGTATATATGTACTATTATACGTATATATAGTCAGAGGGGGGAAAAAACATCACCGGCAAAGTGGGGGAAAAAAACAATGGCTCACCTTGCTCGACTGGCATAAGATAGAGATACAAAATCTAGTGCAAATAAAAGTTCAAGTCTTGTACTTTAAGATCATAATACAAATAACCGTTCCTGTCGATTGAGCCTTCGTGTGGCATGGGTCCGAAGTTGACACCCAAAAATTGTCCAAAAACCTAAGGATTTTTCAAATTTTCTAAGATTATGCCAACTTACTGGTAATAGTTACAGGAGTCATTTTGTGCATGAAGGGGTTTGTGGATGTGCTCTATAACGTGGGCTAGTCGGATTTTCGCTAGGTCACACGGTTGAGATATAGTGACCATCTTTTTTTTCCCCCACACTTTTTGCACCAGAGGGGGGAAAAAACAACGGTGTGCTTTTTTGCCCGCAGTTTCGTTTTTTTGATTTAAGCAAAAATAACGACTAATTGTTTACTCATTTGAACTGTTATACCCCCCAATTGACCTTCCGCTGCCGAAAAGCGCCATATAACCTGCCCCTGTGGAGGAATGCTGGCAAATATTCCTAGGGGGGCAAATCATGCGGATAACAAGAAAATTAGGGTCCATAAACAATATTTTTGTGATATTATGAACTGTAGACATTCCAGAGAGTTTCACAAGTATGGATATGCAAAAGATTACACCCGAAATGGATGACCCCTGAACACTTTTGTGCGATTTTGCCACCCATCATAAATAAAACACTCTATTTCTTGCGGGTTAATATTGCAAAATGGTGTATTTTATCATTGCAAGTTAACACAAAAGGCGATTAAATTATAAATTACCGGAAAAAATAAGATTTTGTTGACCAAAAATCTTAATTTCCTAGCAATGTTGGCCCATTACTAAGTTTGGCTTAATGATGGATAATACTAAGCCTGGCTGCCGGCAACGAGTTTTTAGAAGTAGATATTGCGTTTTATGCCTTTAAATGCCATTTATCTGCTGCTATGGTGGTAAAGGAACGAAATTTGGTGCCATCTTTTTTTTCCCCACCCCTATCTTTTTTCCCCCACTTGTGGGGAAAAAAAAAGATGGCCAATATTGAGGCTAGCCTACTAGAAGTACAGCCGAATGCTGATTTTACTGGTGGTATAGAAAGTACAGGCCAAGCCCTACATGCTGGTATATAAAGCGTCTGGCTAGCTACAGTCTGTAGCGAGTAATAACCTTATTTCGAAAATCGTTGTTTTTATCCCCCCCTGACTATATATATTATATGTCAGTCTGTCGGGACGTTGTGTGCTCTGTATTTAAAAATAATTGTAAAATTGATGAGTTTAGAGCTTCGTGCTGGGTCGTGCTGACCTATTTTAGGGATTTTTCTTGGACAGGCTGCGGAAGAGAACCTGTATATATATATTTGGTATATACTGCAGTATTTTTCGGCAATTTGCTAAAATTTACGATTACTTTCCTGGATTTATTTTCCGCGAAAAAAGTGGGGGGGGGGAGTCAAAATTGGAAAAGTGTTGAGAAATCAGGTTTTAGTACCAAAATAAACTATTTGACCGAAAATCCTTACAATTTGGCATTTTCTGGGCACCTCAGGGAGATTGGGGGGGGGGAGAAGCCAAAACGGTAAAACGCAAATAATCACTGTTTCAAAGCCACTGGGGTTGTTCTAGACAAAAACAAGTCTCCGGGGAATAAAATGGGTTCAAAATGCTAAAAAATATTGTATAAATATGTAGCCTGTTTTCCACATATACCTTCGGGTGATGATCATCACATTGTGATGTCTAATGCAGCAAACAACAACATATACTGATATAACTCTGGGCTTGTTCTACGGAGGGCGCCCTCAAAATCCCCCCCAGAAAGTGCGTGCCCCTTTTTTACCAACTTTTGCCCTGAAAAAATCGCTCAGAAGGCCAAATTTTCTAAATTTTTTTGCTTCGCCTTGGTTTTTTAGTCGATTTTTGCCTATTTAAGCACTAAGTCCGCTTATTTTTGGCGATTACTATAATAATAGCGCACTTTTTAGCATGATTTTAGAAAAATTTTGAAAAATCCCCCCCAAATGACTCACCCCTCGACAGATGAGGATTTTGGCTCGCGGCTCGGCTCGCGAGCCGAGCCGAGCCGAGCCGGCAGCAATTTCTCCCGAGCCGAGCCGAGCCGAGCCGGAGAACTGAAGCTCCGAGCCGAGCCGAGCCGACCCCAGCAAAAAATAGTATTTCGACCAAATTTCCCTGCTATATTTTCACTTGTTTAACTAAAATTGCCAATAATTTCAGTGAACACTAATACTAATTGCCAATAATTTTCTTTAGCTTTCTCGATATGTTCCAAGCAAATGTTAATCTTAATGTTAGGCTGTCCTTGACGCCAACTTGCGTATGGTATTGATATACCTTTAATAAGAAAAACTTTTGATTTATATATTTCATTTTTCGTCTCAGTTTTGGTTTCATTAAAATCTTACCTGTAAATTCCATTATTCCGTGTTTCTGGGTATTTGTAGTATTTTTGTTTTATCAGATAGCGAAAAAGTTGTAACTGCTTCTAGTGCTCAAGTATATAATATGATCTTGAGAGGCTAAAGATAAATCTTAACGTGTAATTATAACTGGTTACGACTTCGTTAATAAATTTGACCAAGACAACAAGGAACTGAACAAAATAAACGTCGATGCAATCTGGCTAATTTGAAATTTCAAGCTTGGCGAGCCGAGCCGAGCCGAGCCGACCCACTTTCAAAATTTTTCCGAGCCGAGCCGAGCCGAGCCGGGTATGACCGCGAGCCGAGCCGAGCCGAGCCGACCTCATTTTCTCGCGAGCCGAGCCGAGCCGAGCCGGAAAAGTCCGGCTCGTCCTCACCTCTACCCCTCGTGGGTCCCCCAAAGAGCTCCCCCCCCCCCCTTCCAAGACAAATTCCCTAGAATAAGCCCACTAACTAAGTTAACAAATGCTCAGAAATTAAGTTTTAGAATCAAAATAGACTATTTTTGATCGCAAATACTGAAAGTTTGGCAATTTCTAGGCACCTTAGGGTGAGTGGAGGGAAGTCCAAAAAAGTGGGAATGGGAACGAGTGGGGTGGAAGGGATTGAGGGGGGGACCCAAAAACTGGGGGGGGGGGGAGCGCGCCCCCGCTCTCCCCTGTAAAAAACCAGGCTAGAAAAGATTTTCTTCGGCGCGACAATGGAACAAACTTTGGCACCATTCGATGCACTCTGACTTTTACGCACTTGTAGGCCAATATTTATGGTGCTGGGCGGTCGGGAGGAGGGGCGTGGCTCGGAGTAGTCCGTCTTGTATGGGAGTGTCATATTTTTGAAAGTGTATATCTATTTTAATAGTAATAGAAAGTTGTTCAGTCGTCTATATCTGTCAGTCTTCTTCTTCTTCTTCCTATTCCGGGCCCATCGTGCATGGTCTTCAGCAATGTGGAGAATCACCAAACCAGCACACGTCTTCGCAGGTTGCGTCCAGGACATCCGGAAAGACCAGGATATAGAAGTACCGGAACCAACCGCTCGGCAGCATAATTTAAGGAATGGCTGATTCGGCACAACTGACAACCCTCAATCCAGCACACGTCTAGGCCAGATCATCCGGAAAGACCAGGATAGATTCAGCTCGGCAGCATAATTTAAGGATTAAGAATATGAGTCATGCCCCCGGGAGTTGGAACCCATTAGCGCCGTTGGCCAGACGGATGCCAGGGGACACCTGTGGGGATCTCCATTGATGCGGCCCATGTCCATCGGATTTCCCACGGAGGTGGTTCCAAGCCCCCCATATCTGTCAGTCAACAGAAGGGACAGTAAAGTGGTTGATAGGGCCAAATAAGACAAATTCCATCGAGACCACGCCACAATTAGTGATTTTTTAATGAACCAACAAAATGAAACTGTTCAGCAGTTCACACGTTTTCTTTTTATCTCACACGACATTTTTGTGATTGTGATGTGTTTTTTGTGAGATGTTGTTTCAGGAAGAGGGTCTGGCCAAGCTCTTTCAGCATCATCGGATGGAACAGGAACAGCGTGGCTATTCTACGACTGCCGCCTCGGCTGCAGCAGCGGGTACCCTACATCATATGTCCGCCTACAATAATGGGGGGCTGGGCAGCTTTTTGGGGGGCTCCGCCCAGTCCTCCAATGGGACTGGAGGGGGCCGGTATTTGGTCGGATCGCCGCCGGGCACCAATGGTCGGCAGAATGGGAAAACGGATCAGGTGTGTACAGTGGCGTAGATAGGTCTTTGCTTCGGGGTGGGCGGATCTTTGGCAAGTCGGGGGGGGGGGGGCGGTGGTTCGGGGGCCGAACCCACCCCCCCAGATTCAGCAAGTCGTTACTACTTGCAACACTTTCCAAAATAAAATAAAATTCAAAATAAAATTGACACTTGACAGCAATTCGTAATATGAGTAAGAACGCAGACAAGCGGGACTATAGGGGCTCAGCCCCCAGTAGAAAATATTTAGAAATATTACGTTTTAAACCCATATAACTTTCGCACGAAATTTTCTTCTGGTTAGATTTTTTCAAAAATTAAAGGTTAAAACCTATTTTTAGACTACTTTTCCCGACAAAACTGGCGCAATACGCTGCGCGTGAGCTTAAAACTTTTTCCTCTAGGGGGGCAATTGTGCCTCGGGGGGGGGGCGGCGCCCGCCCGGTCGCCCCCCCCCCTTATCTACGCCTATAGGTGTGTAGTAGTACTGTTTTTTGGGGATTTTGTAATGTGTATGATAGCTGGTAAAGGGAGTTTTTATCCCTGGCGGGTGGGTAACTAGGGTAACAGATTAGCCCAGATCAGGGACGTACGTATCTAGGGTGTTAGGACTCTCCCATTTTCGGAAATTGTTTGAAATGTTACCTATTTTTGGTGCAAAATTGACCAATGTTTTGAAAAGAATTTCAGGGTTAAACCCCCTTCTTTTCAAAATCCTGGATACGTTCCGGACCCATAAGGAAAGGGCTAGCTCACTGGGTTTACTTTAGGCGAAAAAAAGTGGGGGGAGCCCCCCCCCCCCACTAGTGGGGGGGAGGTCGAAAAGTGGGGGGGGGGAATAAAATGGACTAAAAATGCCAAAAATACCGTATAAAAAGCCTGTTTTCTACATATACTGCTATAACTAAGCTTAAAAGTGCTCAAAAATTGAGTTTTAGCACTTGAGCCGGAAAAATTTTGAAAATTTTGACCAAAAATCCTAAAAATTTGGCATTTTCTGGGCACCTTAGGGTGAGTGGGGGGGGAAGCCCAAAAAAGTGGGGGTGGGGCGGAGTGGGGGGGGGGGGGGTGCTGAGGTCGGTTGGGTCGGGAACCCGAAAAGTGGGGGGGCGCCCCCCCCGCCCACCCTAGTAAAGTAAACCCAGGCTCAGAATATCAGACTACGTATATCTCAGGTTTTAAGACTTCATCCGTCTTTATTCTGTTTGAAGTTTTTTGTTTTTTGTTTTGGAGTTTCTGAACCATCAAATCTTATTAAATTTCAAGCATTATTTGCACCGCCTAATAGCTGTTTTTATGTCGTCAGGTCATCAGACAAAATGACCTAATTTTCTGACAATACCGGTGCAGCAGTTTTGGTAGGCCTCTCCCTCCTTATGTGTTCCATTCCATTAATTTGGTTTTGTTAACCTACTGAATTTAAGCTTAGCTTTCTTATGCCCTTTAAGTTTTTTGTTTTCACAGGACACTCATCAAGGTTTTCCCATCATTCCGGACCTGAATACCTACTTTGCCAGCGGTGAGAGCAGCGCCATTGTGCCCGGGGGTCAGGCAGCGGCCGCCGCTTCCATTGGTTCTCCCTACCTCCAGCCCGGTTCCGGCTATCCTGGCAATCTCCTGGGCAATGGCGGCGCTCCAGGGGGTGCCTCCACACCCCTCCTTTCGGCAGGGGCCGGAGGGGGCACTCGGAGCTATCTGTCCACCAATCGGTCGTTTGCGGGCAGTGAATCGTCCTCGATTGATTCGATGCTGGCTGGCGGGCCGACGGGCTGTGAAACGCCGGGACGACTGATGGCTGGGGAAGGTACATACCTCTCTTACGTAAAGATTGTTTGGATTGTTTTGTCGAGCTCACTCGTGTTGGTGGTGTGCAACGGTGTGGTGTTTCTTTCATTCTTTAATATGATTAGAGGGAAAATCAATGAGAAATGCCAGCACTCACTGCAGGGGCCGACGTTGTCAAACATCTCAACTCGGGTTAAGATTGGGTTCAAAACTGGTGTTTTGGAAGGACCCCGGTGTAATAAAAACTGGGTTGAATCCAATCCAGGTTGAAACAATAGGGTTGGGTTTGAAATTTGGGTTGAGTTAGAACTGAATTAAAGCTGGAAAAGCTAAGTCAACCCTGAAATATTTGATAACATTGGGTTGAGCACCGGGGTTTAGCCAATCCGAAAATTTTAGGGTTGAGCTCAATCCAATTTTGATAACACAGGCCCCTGGTGTTAAAGCAAAGCCTTAGTTATTAGTCCGAAACAGGAGAGAGAACCAATGAGTCAACGTACTTTTAAATTTGATTGGATGTTAAGTATCTGCTGGATACTGGTTTCATCTAACCATTGCTTTAATTCGAGTTGGGAGGTTTGGAAGAGGCTGTTTATTACTATCCTAAATAGTAATTTTTGTTGCATCATTTTTTGCAATTTCTCGTTTTTCATTTCCTGTCTATTTTCAGGTCCTCCCATTCTACCCTCAGCCTCTGCCCTGTCGGCTGAGCTTGGCTTCAACGGTGGGGGCGGGGTTGACGGCCCGCCCTTCAGTCCCCCGCTTCATATGATGGGAAGTGGATCCGGAGCCGGAGCCACAGCGGCGCCTCAGCTAACCGCTGGAGTTGACCTGGCTCTCTCGTCCCCAGATTATGGAGGATTGGTGTCGGAAAGGGTGCCTGAGCCTACGCCTGGGGGTGGGGGTCGAAAACGAGTGGCTTCTGCCGGTTCTGGGCCGGGGCCTGGGGGTCGTCAAAAGAATCCCTCCGGGAAACGACGAAGGAAACAGTCGTCGGGGCCTGGGGGTGCCAGGAGGAAGTCGCCCGGTTCCTCTCCTGACCGCCAGGAGAGTGACCATCTGGTTGAACAGGCGGAGAAACTGTATAAGGATAAGCTGGCCAGTACGTGCATGCTAAGACATAATTTATTAATTAATATACATTAATAATAATTAAATTATATTTATTTTTTGCTTTAACTTTACAATTTCCTGGAATTGATATGTTTAGTCTTAGGTCTATGGATGAGTTGTGGAATTGTCCAGAATCTATTCTTTCAAAACACCAGTTTATATTATATACGTAGTTAAACTGTTGAGACTTGAGATGTTAGCATTTTTACGTTTACTATGTATGTACTGTCTCAAAATTCTACGCACATACATGATTATATACAAGCTAATGTTTAAGGTGGTGATTCCCTTTGGTCACATAAAGTTTGCACCATTATAACTCATTCATTACTTGGAGTTAAGAAGCCATTTTTATATCAGAATGTAGCTTGACATTTTCTCTTTTTAATGAGTACAATGAATCTAAGTTTGGCTTTCCAAAATGTTTTTCCTGTATTTTAGAAGAAGTATAATTTTTCAGATTTTTTGCAGGCTGAAGTAGATTTTTTCGCAAGACATCGGTTAGAGCATTCGATACCTCTATCAAATAGCTGGGGACCCTTTTTTAGTTATTGTGATATCGCTCTTCGTTATGGAGAAATAAACTAAAATGTCTGCGCAACCTGGATTTTGCCTACTTTTCACTACTTTGGCAAGCCACTACTTCAGTTAGAAAGCAGCTATCGGGGCAACTAAAAAAGGGTCCCGGGGTATTTTTGTGTAGAACACATCTGCTAAGTGGCAACTCTCTAGCTTGCATACTAAATTCTGCACAATCGCTGGAAAAAATTTGGTCGTGTTTTTGCAAAAACTACATTTTTTGTGATAGCAGCCTAAGGGATAGCAATTGTACGATGGTCATGCCTCCGATAATTGGCCTCTGTGAGACCTTTAAATTGACACACCTTAGTTAAATTTTACGGCTTTCGTAGCTCAAGAAGTAGTGGATTATTTGATTTCTGCAGAAAGGACAAGTTTTTGACGCCAAAATAAGAAAATTGGCTATATCTCACGATAGGGAAAAGCTAGAAATTTCCTTCCAAAAGCAAAATTGTAGAGTTTAACGAGTTCTTTCGAATGGATATAGTCATAGCCATGCAGCTGCTGCCAAACTTTCAGAAATTGGCAAAAACCGCCCTGAACGCAAATGTTGAATTTTTGAAGTGCGATTGCGCAGAGGGTGTTAGAACGCTAAAACAACTTGTTTTGGAAAGTTTCGTTGAATTTCATCCTGGTTTACGCCGTCAATCAACAATATGTGCCCAAAAGGAATCACCACCTTAAACAGTTTTAATTTTCTTTTTGTGCCATTTTCAGCACCCCTCCTTTCGCCAGGGAAGCCCAACAAACCGCCTATACCCGTAGGTCGGGGTGGGGGACCGAAAGAGCAGAACCTGTACGCCACAACTCCTGCCTCAGTCAAACTGCCTGATGTGGGCAACTCTTCGTCTGCTGGCAGTCGACGTCCGTCCATTTTGAATCGCAAAAAACCGCCCCCTACGACTGCCGCTGCTGCTGGCAAGAGTTCGGATCCCCTGCCGGCCAAAACCTCCCCCGCCGGAAGGGGAATGAAAAAGGAAAAACCGGGGGCGACGAAAGCGAAAAGGGAAAGTATGGAGGGTGATTGGGAAGGGGAGCCCTATGTGACTCGTTGTGTCTGTGGCTATACCCACAACGATGACTTCATGATACAGTGTGATAATTGCGAGTAAGTCAGAGAAAGACTTTTTGAACAAATTTTTTATTTAGAATTTTTAAAATTTTTTATGGTATTTTTGGTGCTGATGATAATTTTGACTGTGAATCTCCATAGTTTGATTGAAGGGGTCTTCTTGGCCGAGTGGTTGTGCGACTGGACTAGTGAGGTTTCGAATACTGCCTTGTTTTTGTTGAAATTTGAATTTCTCCGGTTAGAAGTTGCCTGCTAACTGGTCTGGCGGTGAAATGATCTTTTGAATATTTTCGTCTAATGTCTTCCAAAAATTCAAAAAACTTAGTTCAACACTTCTCCACTGATGAGCCGCTAGTGTTTGAACCAAATCCCTGGTGCGCCCCCCCCCATTCGAGGAGCCCCATTAACCCCATTAAGTTCATTAATTATCACAAGAGTATATTTGTGTATTTCTGTAATATTTGGGGTCGGACTTCTATTTTGCGTCGTTAACTTCATTCCGAATAAAATCTGGGAAAAGGAAACTGAGAAGTTGGTACCTACGTAACCTTACTTGTTTCTTTCATTTTATTTTGTGTATTTTCTCTTGTATGCTATTGTTTTCAGTGTTTGGCAGCATCTAATCTGTGTGGGTATCAATCCGAAAAAGGTACCGGACAACTATGCCTGTGAACTGTGCAATCTCCGCTACATTGATAAGGATAAGGCCCGCCGGCTGCAGAAAAAGAAACGACGCGAAATGCAGTGTGAGTTGTGCTATGCTTGCAGCAAATCATTGCAATAGGTTAGGCAAGTCCTTGACATTTCTACGGATGTCATATTCAACGTGTTTTGTTAAGATCTCGTTAACGTTCAATTGCACTTGCGCGATTGCTACCTCAAGGTACTGCTGACAAATTGTGCTTGGAGTTTGATTATGCATAATAGGACTGCAAAAGTGTCAAATTTAGTTTTTAACATAATTTGGAACGAGTTAATTTTGAAGAAATTTTCTGATGGTGCACCAAAGCTACACCCGCTTTCTCTAAATATTATCTGGTCTCTTTCTTGGTAAAGTACAGACACAATAATAGTTTTAATTTTTGGATGTGTTAATTTTGGTTTATTTTTATAATTTTTTTACATTGTATACCATGTTAACAGTTTTTCTAAATTTTAGTAAGCGATTCTGACAGTGATGTGGAACAGAAATCGTCAGAAAAGAAGGCTAAGAAATCTCCTGAAAAGGTCCTCACAATTTTGATTTGAAACCTGTTTTGAACGCTTAGGTTAAGGATTTCCGGAAAATAATATTACCAGAGCACATAAAATTTAAAATTTGAATTTTGTGCCGTCACGTTTTAAACGTTTTTAACCGATGTAGTCTCAAAATTACGCATCACAGGCATATATATATACCTGTTTGTGAAAATCTAGGACGCGTTTTTAGCGATGATTTTAAGATTTCTCTGAAATATTTTAAGATTTATTTTATGAAATATTTAGGATTAATTAATTTATTGGTTAATACTGTTTACTTTGTTCTTTCTTTAGAAATTGGCTGATGAAACGAAATTAAAAACCGAAGTTCCAAGTAGTCCAGAGTCGGAAAATGGGTAATCTTTAAATTAAATTTTAAATTTAAATTTATTTTAAATAAATTTTTAAATATGTTTTATTGATTCCGAACTAAATAAGAGTAATTTTTGTTCAGTTGCGCTTTAAATCCAACTCATTTATGAATTCCTGAAAGGTTTAAACATATATTTTTAACAAATTTTTTTGCTGTACGTATTTTTTGATCTATTTTTAGACAATTTTTGGACGAATATGAACAGGCTAGTCGGAACATTTACAGCAACCTTGTGCAGCAGGCCATTGCATCAAATCGTCAAACGGTATGTAATAAATGTTTTTAAAAACTTTACCTTTGTTGTAATTTCTTTGCAATTCTTTTATTTTTAAACTTTTATTACTGTTGATTTCTAATGCAATGTTGTTTTATCTTCTTGTGTCTTTTTCTATCATAAAGAAATAATGAAAAACGTCTGCCAGCCTGCCAGTAGTCACTGTCGTCCTTTGAAGCAAAGCCTTAGTCCGAAACAGGAGAGATTTCCAACCTATTTTCTTCTGCTTTCAGGTATCCAGTATGTCCCTGTTGGATCATCTGAATGTGAGGCTGTGTGACGTGCTCTATGTGGAGGCAGGTCGGCCCGGACTGGTGGCCACTCGAACCGTGCCCCCGGATCAGCCCATCATAGAGTATAGAGGTCGCTTTTGGCTTCAGGCACAGTTTGATGGAAAGGAGGAATCCGAACGGTATGTGGGCGGTAGGGAGGGGGAATTTGAATTTGAGTGGGGGGGGGGTTAACTCCCCCCTCTTCGGTGTATTTAGACCAGGACTTCCACTAATGGTATTGATTTGAACAATAATGTTTTAAAACTATTTTTTGCGATTTTTTTCTGAATTCCCCCCCCCCTTTGAAACTTTGGAGGGGAGGGGACTAGTTAACGCACCGAACATAATGCATGCTAGTGATGACTATACGAAAGCACATATAAATATATTTATTTGGTTTATATAACCCCTTAATTCCTGCCACTTAACCACGCTCTAAATATCCATCTTCTCCCTTCTTTAGCACTTAGCACAGACATTTCGTATATACTGTTACTAATTCTGTTTTAGTTAGGTACTCTTCTTGATAACTGCTTGCAAAATAAAAAGAAAGCATAAATTAAGAAACTACCCGCAAGTACTCTTTGATTAATGTTTATTTATGTTTTTCATGTTTTGATTTAGAATTAACCCCTTTGTTTTGCTGTATCACGACTTGGACCATGCGGATATCTGTGTGGACGCCCGTAACTACGGAAATCCGGCCCGCTTTGTTCGACGTTCCTGTCAACCCAATGCCAAGGTTTGGCTTTCAGATTTTAGATTTTTGATTTAGATTTTAGATTTTCTACAGTGCAGCTCTTTGTTTAATAAGAACCCTGTTTTTCGTGAACGTCGCAAAAGGTATCGATTTTCGTCAAATTTGGCGAACTTCCTGAATAGTTTTTTCAGGAAAAACTTGACTGGCTCAAGTTCAGCCCTGCTAGTTTCCCCATGAATTTCACATAAATTTGTGCTTTTCCTGAAATGTCTGCAAATCTGGAGATAAAATCAATATGGATTTTCTCAAAATTTGAGAAAATTGCTGCATGCGCTGTTTTTGTTTATGCTAATTCCGGAATGACTGTATAGAGGCTTTTGCTGCTGTAGGTTCGTCACGTGATCAGCGGAACTAATTTGCATATTCTTTTGGTGGCTATTGAACTGATCGAGCGAGGATCCGAAATCTCCATACCCTTTGATTTTGACTTTAGACAATGGTAAGACGCAGTGCTTTCTTTGGGACATTTCGATAAACCAGATTTTAGTGTGAAAAATATGTAAATTTATCTGTTTATTTAATAGTGTAATAAATTTTTTACCTCGTCTATGTGGTAGTTGGGATTTGTATGTTATTCCTTAGGTGTATACGTACTTGTCTAAGTTGTTGTTTTTTTATAATATTTTTGTTGTTTTTATTTTAGTAAATATTCTGTGGAATGTGCCTGTAATCAGGCCGTCAATTGTCCTGTGCAGGAACACAATCGTAGCCTACCCTCGCCACCGCCTGTTGAAAAGTAAGGTCTACCGGGACAAAGTTAAATTATTTTAAAACTATTTATTTTTACATATTTTTCCAATCCAATCTGTTTATTAAAATTTTTTAAATCTTTTATTAAAGTGCATGTAGGGTATTTTTGGCGTATATGCTTCGATTATTTGGAGGTAGTTGGGAATATGGTCTCTGCTTACCATTTGGGAGGCTCGGGGAGATGACAATTGATTTCGTAGAAAAGTTTCCATTAATCGCGCATGTGCAAAACTATTATCAAGGATTATAAAAACTACATTTCCATAAATTTATTGGCACAGATAATTAGTGAGACAGCCATTTATTTATATGTAGATCCAAATTTTATAGCAATAAAAGTATCAGTCCATTTCAGTATAAACGTTTTAGACTGATACTTTTATAAATTTTTTGAATTGAAACTGAAAATGAAATCTAAGAGTGCTGAAAATTTCTGGACATTCTTTGGCTTACAGGATGGGAAATCTGGGTTGGCTGGTTCTCTGGGCTCAACAGGGAAGGGGCTCTCCGTTTTGAGAGACTAAAAGTAGTTTTTACAGTATAGCTCAAAACAAAGTTAATTTTTTGCGAAGTTCGTAAACTCCGCGAACTTCGCGAAGCAAGCGACATTTCGCTAAAATTAGAGAAGTTCGCGAAAAAGTTAGCTAACTTCGCGAAATCGTTGGCTAGCTAATTTGAGGGATTTTCTCCATATCTACTAAGAATTTGCTAAAAAATTTTAAAATCTATTTTGGAATCAAGATTTGGTTTCGTCGCGAAGTTCGCTAAGGTTTAGCGAAGTTCGCATAATTTCGCGAAATTCTCCAAAATTTTAGCGAAATACGCGTACATTTTAGCGAAGTTCGTCAACGTTTTGCGAAGTTCACGAAGATTTTAGCGAAGTTCCTTTAAACTTCGCTAAAATCTTCGCGAAATTCGTTAAAGTCTTGGCGAATTTCTCGAACTTATGCGAACTTCGCGAAGGCACCAAATCTTGACTCCACATTAGATTTTAAATTTTTTGCAAATTTTTCGTAGATATGGAGAAAACCCCTCAAATTAGCTAGCTAACGATTTCGCGACGTTCGCTAAGTTTTTCGCGAACTTCTCTAAATTTAGCGAAATATCGCTTGCTTCGGGAAGTTCGCGGAGTTTGCGAACTTTGCACAAAATTAACTTTGTTTTGAGCTATACTGTAACTCATTTTGCACTACTTGCACTGCTTCTGGGCATGACTATCTTTGGTCTAATCCTTAAAACATCCTTCATTTTCTCTGTGCATTTTGCCTCTTGTTTTTTCAGGCCTGTCACCAAGTCAGTGATCAAGAAGGAACCGCTAGCGGCTGGCGCCACTCCCGCCTCTCGTGTGGGTCGACCTCGAAAGTCGGCCACTGCGGAAGAAAATCGTGAACCCCCACCCAGCGGGGGTCCACCGACAGGGGCAGGTCGTGGCAAACGACCACCCCTGAAACCATCACCTGCCGCTGCTAGCAACAAAAAACAGCTGCAAAATCAGCGCGCCGCTGCCATTCTGTCGGGTAGGAAGGCCCTTCCGGCTGGGGCGGCCTGGAACGCCGCCAAGCGGAAACAGCAGCTGAAACAGCAACAGCAGCAATCCAATGCTGCTGCTAAGCAGGCGGCCATTTCGGCTAAACCGTCCAATCGCCTGCCACCAACGGCCGGTCGAAAACCCTCCTCTACTGCTGGGAAATCGCCTGCGGTCCCGACGGGACAGAAATCGGTCACGGAATCGGAGAAAAAACAGCCGGCTGAGACTGCTAAAACTGCGGCTACGGCTAAAGGTTCTAAGACTAAGGTATGTATTAGTCATTAGAGTATTTATGTGGTTGCTTAGCATTGGCTCTCTCTCCTGTTTCGGACTAAGGTTTTTGGACTGCAGGGCAGGCGGTTTTTCATTATTTCTTTGTGATTCGGGCCCCAGTGAGATTAGTTTCGGCTCTGTGTCACGCAGTTGGAAATAAAACGTCTGCAGTAACTCAACTGTAGTACGTTTGTATTTTTTTGAAAATATTGCATTTCTGGGTCATTATGTACAGTTGTCGCAACTGGAACCTATTGAAAGCGCTAGAACTTACTGCGTATACTTTGCGTCTTAACCCTTGACAAAGTTTAGTTTAATATTTTGAGTTAACTTTTTTAAATTTTGATTTAAATTTAATTTTAGGCGTACGTTCTTGAAAACTGATCTATTGCTGTTGCTGTTTTTTTGTTCTAGGCTTCCACCCAGGCACCCCCGCCCCCTGATACGTCCCCCGGTTCTCCCCAACCCCCTGCTACGGCGGTGGTGGGGGGCGGGTCCGCCAGGACCTCTCGTGCTCGACTGATGTCTGACTCCTCGGTCGGCTCGACCGGGGGCCCTGGCACGGCTGAAGCGGCTCGACGCGCCGACGGCGGCCGGAAAACCTCGTCCAGCAATGAACTGAAACACCTGGAGGACTACTGGTCCAAACAGGGCGATTCTTCTGAGGGCTGGCTGTTGCCAGAGGAACGAAAGAAGATGGTTGGTGTCTTTTCTTGTAGGGTGGTGGTTTATTTTTCTACGTATGTATGTATGTAGGGGTGGGGATATTCGGGTTTTTTTAATTGCTACGACTGGTGGTTGCGAGTTTTCTTGTGATTGGAAAAAATGTCGTCAATTTTTTGTCTGACGAATTTCTGGTAACAAACGACATCAAATTGTGCTGGACTTTTTCTTCCTGGCACACAGTGTACTGTACTGTACTGTACGATGAATGATGATACAAAAACGGCTTTGGGGGAAACAATGCTTTGCCGTGTCGGTATCGAAAACTTTGAGGGAGGGGTGCATAATTTTGGAGCAGTTGACCTCAAGGCCGCACCCTGGGGAAGGAGGTTTCAAGGGGTTTAATCTCCCCCCTTTGCTTAGACAAACGGAAAAAATTTAGCAAATTCCTTAGAAAAACTTGCAATTTTAAAAAAAGATGTTCCCAACCTTCGGCATGATAAAGTTTTCTACTTTTTGAAAGAATTAAACTTTAAAAAAGATTGCAGGGCGAAAATGCAAAATGCTTCAACTTCTGGGTGACTCGGCCCCCAGACCTCCACCCTTTGGTTGTAACCTCCCCCCCCCCCCTTTTCTAAATTTTGGATACGGACCTGGTAGACCTGACGATGCATGTAGGAAACTGTTTTAGTAACCGTTTTTTATTTCATTCCGTCATACATTTCACACTGGAGCATATATAATATGCAATGGATTTTTTCGTTTTTTTCTCTCAAATGTTTCAGTCTCGCGAGGAACGGAAGATGCAGGAAGTCTTGGCCCAGATCGAACGAATGGAGGAGAAGAAACGAAAACAGGAAACAGAATCCTCCTCCGGTGCTGCAGCACCGACCCCTGGCGGTGCTGAGGGTGTCAAAAAATCGGTCGTCCCCCCGACAACTGGCGCCGCCAAATCCTCGTCTGGGGCCGGGCTGACTACGACAGCGGCTAAATCAGCGGCTGCCAAGTCACTGACGCGCGCTAAACAGCGTCAGCAGAAACAGAAACAGAAACAGAAGAAGCGTCGACGTACGACAACCACCACGACTACGACAACTACTACGGATGGTGGGGAGACTTCGGAAGGGGAAGAAAAGAAACCCTCTAGTACTGGTTCTGGTGCGGCTACCGGAGGTCGGAAAAAGTCTAAGGTATAGGAGTGATGATGATCTTTTACCAACCAAGGTCCCTTTGATTTAGGTGTCTAGGTTTTTTTAATTATGCATTTTAATACAATTTAATTTTAATTTTATAGCACTGGCTTATTTTTACTGAGGGCCCCGTTCGGCGCCCATAGAAATTGTCAAATTTTTTTGGATTTTGCCATAAATTTTCAAAACATTTTCCAGCTTCGTCGGTTTTTTAACAAAGTTTTCACTTTTTTAATTTAACCACGCCTTAAATTAGTCATTTTTTGCGATTTTTGGCAAGTAAAAGTGTTCTCAAAAATATGCCCCAGGTGAGCCCCCCTCTATGAAGCCCCGCATAACTTTTGGCCTAAAAATATTCTAACTTTTATTTTTAGCCTTTATTTAATTTTTTATGTAACATTTTTCCCTTTTTAGGCTGTCTCTCGACAGAAGCTTCGTGTCAAACTGTCTTCCAGCAAAAAACGACTGTAAGTTTCTTTGCCGTGTATTTGTGTTTTTTGCTGACTATTCTAACTGAATTAGTCTAATTCTAAACACTCTTAATTTCATGAAACCTGATCTGTTGATGTTGCAATAGGATTGCTTGTAGCAGCCGTAGTGTTTGTGTGGTCGACCCAATTGACCCGGGACCCGCATTGACCCGCGGACCCAAATGACCCTTTTTTTGGGGCTGTCCGCACGGAGTGTGGATGGCGTTAATAGGAGCGAGATTTTCCATTTTTGTGCTCCTTTTGCAAATACTCTTTCTTCTCACGACACTATGAGAATATTTTTCATCAAGAAAATGGGGTAAACGCGGACTAGCAGGCGAATTCACGAAGAATTCAACAAGGCATTAATATCTCTCTCTCGCTTCCGTTTCGGACTAAGGCTTTGACTTAGTGACGACTGCGGGCAGGCGTTTTTCATTACTTCTTTATGATTGGCTGGCACACTTTCTGCATAGTGTTTGTTGTTTGAACGGTTTTCTTGTCTTTTTCAACAGGTCTCAGCAGAAATCTCCGGCTAAGTCGACAGCTACGCCTGCGAAGCAGAGGCAGAAGAAAATAACGCCAGCCGCCGCCGGCAGTGGCAAATCGGCTGCGCATGGCCGTCGAAAATCCTCCGCGGGCGGGGGTGGCAAGGGGGGCGCCGCTCGCTCTGACTCGGAGGATGATACAGACCGAACCCCTCAGTCCAGCTCGAGTGCGGAGTCGGGGGGCTCCAGTTCGGATGAGGAGGATAATCGGCCGGGTGGAAAGCGGGGGCCGGGCCGGCGAGGCTCAATTTCTGGGGGTCTTGGGAAGCCAGGGGGTCCGCCGGGTGCTGCCGCTGGGATGGTCAGGACTAAAAAGGTTAGCGGCTACGTATGTCTGTTTGGTAGGACGTTAGCACAATGGTTTTTTGCTGTTAGCTTTGAGGTCTTCTGTTAGTAAAATTTGATACTAAATATTGTGATTCGGCACATTATTGTGGCACAGCTAGCGGTTTTAGTGGCCATTATCAGATGGCATCGTGCCACTAAAATTCCACCCACCAACCCCGCAATACAGGGTATTTTTACGGAGGGGGGGGGGGTCGACTCCGAAATCGCCCCCTCCCGGGATTTTTGTCACCCCATGATTTTTTGGGTGCCCAAATTTTTGCCAAACATTGGCAACAAATTTTCCGACTGGCTTCGCCGCAGATTTTTCCTAAAAATACGTAGCTATTTTTAGCCTACTAAATTCAGGAGTTTTTGAGAACTTTTTGCGTTCCTTCCTATTACGTGCGAAATACGCCAAAAGATACCAATGTTTGACTCATTTTTGGGAAAAAATCGTCCCGTAAATCCCCCGGGAAGCGCCAACCCCCCCCCCCCTTAATCAATAAATAGCTCAATCAATTCCTTGTCTTTGTTAGACTTTAGACAAAATAGTGCCTTTGCCATAGTTGGGTATCCCGGGGCCGAACCTGGTCACAAAGTGGCACACAGTCTGAGGGGCAGACAAAGGACAGCATAAAATGGTGCTGGCTAACGTATATAACAGCACGCTAGCAGTGCAGCATCAATCGAATAGGTTTTTATCTAGGGTAAACTACCAATAGGATTGGGTTTCTCTCCTTAGTTCTGGTTGGAGGTCATTTTGGTGTGCAGGTGTAATTCGCGTAGAGTTGGTAAAAAAGATACGTGAACGCATACGTGGACGTGATGTGTGTAAATGTGCTTTGTTGCGTTTGCGTTTATTGCCACTTGTTGTTATTATTGCCGGGCTACTCAGCCAAGAGGCTATATGAGGGCGCTAACCTTTGTCTCTCCCCATCAGTCATAGCTAGTATGACTCTCGCTTCGTAGCCTGAATGCTGTCCCACAATGGGAAGCTGGAGCAGACACCTTCTTGGCCTTTCGGCTCCGGTAGTAAGACTTCAGCTCTGGGGTTTTTTTACTGGGGGGGGGGGGGTGGGGGGGGGGGCCCCCCACTTTTCGGGTCCCCCCCCCCACTCGACCTCTCCCCCCCACTCGTCCCCCCCACTTTTTTGGGCTTTCCCCCCCCCACTCACCCTAAGGTGCCCAGAAGTTGCCAAAGTTTTAGGATTTTTGGTCAAAATTTTCAAAAATTTTCCGGCTTCGCCGGAGTTTTTTGGTCAAAAATCGTCCATTTTGGTGCTAAAACGTGATTTTTGAGCACTTTTATGCTTGGTT